>JAQQSY010002244.1:0-13810 GCA_028646535.1 Procyon lotor
TGATCCTTTCTAATGGAGGCATAATATTCCATTGTATATATGTACCATATTTTGTTTATCCATTCATCTGTTGAAGGGCATTTTGGTTCTTTCCACAGTTTGGCAATTGTGGCCATTGCTGCTATGAACTTTGGGGTACATGTGGCCCTTCTTTGTAATGCATCTGCTTCTTTGGGGTAATACCCAGTAGTGCAATGGCAAGGTCATAGGGCAGCTCTATTTTTAATTTTTTGAGGAATCTCCACACTGTTTTCCAAAGTGGCTGCACCAGCTTGCAATCCCACCAACAATGTAAGAGGGTGCCCCTTTCTCCACACCCTCTCCAGCATTTGTTGTTTACTGTCCTGTTGATTTTGGCCATTCTAAATAGTGTAAGGTGGTATCTCAGTGTGGTTTTGATTTGAATGTCCCTGATAACTAAAGATGATGAACATTTTTTCATGTGTCTGTTAGCCATTTGTATGTCTTCTTTGGAGAAGTGTCTGTTCATATCTTCTGCCCATTTTTTGATGTGATTATCAGTTTTGTGAGTGTTGAGTTAGAGGAGTTCTTTACTGCCCAGAGCAATCTATACTTACAATGCCATCTCAATCAAAATTCCACCGGTTTTTTTCAAAAGGCTAGAACAAATGATCCTAAAATTTGTATGGAACCAGAAAAAAACCTGAATTGCTAAGGAAATGCTGAAAAAGAAAAACAAAGCTGGAAGCATCACATTGCCTGATATCAAGCTTTACTACAAAGCGGGGATCACCAAGACAGCATGGTACTGGCACAAAAACAGACACATAGACCAGTAGAACAGAACAGAGAGCCCAGATATGGACTACAACTCTATTGTCAAATAATTTTTGACAAAACAGGAAAAAATATCCAGTGGAAAAAAGACAGTCTCTTCAATAAATGGTGCTGGAAAAATTGGACAGCTATATGTAGAAGAATGAAACTTGAGCATTCTCTTACACCATACATGAAGATAAACTTGAAATGGATAAAAGGCATCAATGTGAGGCAGGAATCTATCAAAATCCTAGAGGAGAACATGGGCAGTAACCTCTTCGACATCAGCCACAGCAACTTCTTTCAGGACATGTCTCCAAAGGCAAAGAAAACAAAAGTGAAATTGAACTTTTGGGACTTCGTCAAGATAAAAAGCTTCTGCACAGCAAAGGAAACAGTCAACAAAACAAACAGGCAACCCATTCTGTGGATTCTCCCACAGAATGGGAGAAGATATTCACAAATGACACTACAGACAAAGGTCTAATATCTAAGATCTATAATATGCTTATTTCAAAACTCTTAGTAATAAATATCTGACATGTATAGTGTCATGGATAGTGACACTCATCTATCTCTGTGTACTAAGAACCAGTGAATGAGACCTTATTCAGGAATGAGGTCTTTGCAATTATACTCAAATTAACAAGAAGCCACATTGGATTGCAATGGGCCCTAATCCAATGACTTCTGTCCCTACAAGAAGCTGAGCAATCTGGACAAAGAGCTACACAGGAAAAACATGATAGAGGCAGATATTGGCATTACGATGCTCTAAGCCATGGGACACACAGATTGCTGGCAACCACCAGATGCTAGAAGAGAGGAATGGAACAGATTCTCCTACTGAGCCTCCAGAAAGAAACCAACCCTGCTGGTATTTTGATTTTGGACTTTTGGCCTCCCAAGTTGTGAAAAGAGTTTATTTCTGTTGTTTTAAACCAACAAGTCAGTGGCAATTTTTTATGACAGCTGGGTGAAACTAATAGAGAAGGCAACTGTCAAACTGAACAGGATATTTCTCCATCTGTCCTCTTCTAATGATCTGTGGTCTAGTTCTTTTCCTGTACAAGGCTGATGTTTCAGCCAGGTTCTTAAGGATACAAATTATCTCATTTTCATTAATTAAAGATCTACCCAGCCTACTGTAATAATAAAATAATTAAGAGTAAGAAACAAAAAGTAAAAAAAAAAAGTAAATTTTTTTCCCCGCCATCATCTTGAGTCAGCTGTAGGCTAGGAAGTCCGCACTGGGGTGTTGGATGTTTAGCTTCTATTCTCCACTACACTTGTCTATTCCTGTTCCTCATTTATTATCTCATTTTGAGAAAAGAAGAAAAAGGAAAAGATGGAAAACTAAATGTCCTGTGCTTTGTCATATGTACAATTCTCAACTCTCTCTGACTGTATACTCTTATGTGTTAGTTAGATACCTCATTTCCAGCTTCCCCTTGGATGGGAAACTATAATTCTTAGTATCACAGAGATAACTCCTACAGCTGCCATTTTATGACTCTATCACCAAGACCTTGGCTTCCCGTGGTCTTTGCGTTGCTGGGTCAATTATAGCTCCTGGCAGGACTTTTGAGTAGATTCTCTTTTAAGAAAGCTCCAAATAGCTTCCTCCTGCATGGCCTACTTTTGGCTTGTAGAATGCCAGCTTTTTCAAACTCCATTTATATGGAAACATGAGTCACAGCTCATGACCACTATGACTCTCTGATCTCTTCCCATTCTGATCTATGACCATCTAGCTCCGCCACTCAGAGTCCTCATGCTTCCCAAACTTAGTAAGATATACATTATCTCTGAGCAATTACCTTGATACTCTGTCTTGTTTATTTAGCTTAAAATGGGTTGGGGGTGAACAAAGTATTGACAACTCCCTCCAAAGACGTAGATATTATTTAACTCTTCTGAATTATTATAAGTGAGTGATTTCTAAATCTGAGAGAATCAAAACCATAGTCTCTTAACAAGTCATGCATGAGTAGGGCCGTACTACATTTTAGAATCCGGGGTACTTGATACCTTTTGGATTAACTTCTGTACTCAGGATCTCAGCAGAAACTTTGAGGTAATATAAAAGTATCACATTAATTTTCCTGGTATATAAAAAATAAAAAAAATAAATATCCTGGTATATAAGGATCCTAAGGTATTGACTTCCTTTACTCTTTTTTGTTTAACTCACAACCAGAATTTTAATAATTAAGGTTTCGTTTTGTTTTTTGTTTACTTAGTTTGAATCTATTCATAAAAACTGCTAATTTTTATGGACTTGTAGCAGAGTTTAACTTAAAGCTTATTATAAAAATATATAGTCTCTACTCTGTTATCTTCACTTCTGCCATAGGTAGTCACAAAGTTAAATAGTCACACATACAGGTTAGGGCGTCGTGTTTTGTTCCTCTTTAAAGTGATTAAAATAGATCATGACTCACTTCTTCTTAGTCTAGTTGCAAACGTTTTGTGGGGTTATTAACTGCATAGAATTTTATTGTTCTCTTCAAACTTAAATAAAATCAAATTATATATGATCTTGAGTGTTTCTTTAGCTTATTTTAAGGATACTGAATGTCTTGAATCCCTCGTGCCTCATCTGCTCTCTATAATACAGAATTAATTGCTTGATGTCAAGAACTCGGAGAGAGCGGATTTCTCCTATTGCCAGAATAAGAAGAGTCTGAGAGGCTTTCTAATGGAATCAGAGACCCCATTAGATTAATCAAAGTTCTTACCTGGTGAGAAATGAACAAACCTGCAGAGGCTCTATTCTGGATCTGGCATAGTATATGAAGAAGCAGTGTTAACTTGAATGTCCACACAAAGTATCTTTTCTGTTTGAGAAATCAATTGATATTTAGATTTTCATAATAAAGCATGTAGTCAAGATTCCACGGGATTTGACTAGATTCCCCAGTGTGAGGATATATCATTGCTATTGACTACACGCCAAACTCAAAATTAGCAAGGTTCTGCCTGATGTGTCACTTTCCTGTCCCTCACTAACATGTCCTCTCTCTTTGACAAAACTTATGATACCAAAAAATAAAAATTAAAATAACTAATTGGAATATAATTTAAATAATATGTAATAAAATTAATTTCTGTTAAATAAATATATTAATATTTAATATTAATAGAATTATAAATATAGATAATACTTTCATATATTTTCACACATATATTTTCATATATAAATACATATATATGAAAAGGGTCACATGCTTTGTACTTTGGTTATTGTGAAAAGAATATCAGTAATGGTAGTTATAAATAAAGCTTACAGAATCTTCTTTTCTGAACCGGTCTGTTTGAGAACATTATATAGATGAACTCACAGAAGTGAACATTATTTGGCGAATATCCACAGAACACAAACACATTATTATTCCCATTTTACCAATGAGTAAATGAGGCCCATCGAGGCTACCTTTCTTGCCCATAGTCAAACAGTTTGTAAGTGATAGGGCCAGGATTTGAATTTTACAAAATTGACTTCAGAGTTCATGCTCTTACCTATCATACTATATTGCCTCTCTAGAAACATATTAAAATTTACAAAGCAAAAACTGAATTTCTTAAATCTGAAGCTATAGTGTAGCAGTAAACATTTCCATATACAAGACAGATCCCTTCATTTATATATTTCCACATGAACTATTTAAGATCACTGAATTTTTCCTTGTATGAAGACAAGTTTATCCTTTCATATAATACAGATAGATTTCTTTGTAAGAAATGTTACTGCTTTTTAAATACAGATGGAAAACAAAAGCAGAAGAACTTAGGCATCGAAAGACATTCTTAAAAAACATATCATTTTTTGAGGTGAATTGCATACAGAGTTATTATATGAAGAAAATTGTTTTATGCTTAATAAATCTACAAGGAAATATGGTAGGAGATATTTCTATTATATTCAAAGTAACCCCTCAGCTATGTGGATGCCCTGAAGAAAAACAGATTTAATTATATTATATAATTATATGTTTTCCTGGTACAGCTAAGAAAAATTCCTTTTACCTGTGTGTAAATGCAATCAGAGCCATAGGAAATACCTTAACACGGGGCACTTTATACTCACGGGGCACTTTATATTTCCTTTTGGGGTGGGGAGGCATTGTATTCAAGTGAAAACAGCCACAGGAACAGAATTTTGGAGACCTGGGTTCTCATGTTTGTCATGCTTCTGACAAGCAGAGTTTCACTAAATCTTCAGACCACTTTTTTCCCCAACTGAACAACAAAAGCGATGAATCGTTTCACTTCTATTCCCCTTCCAATTTAAAAATTCCAAAATCAATTAAATGTTTAAGGTAATAGAAAAGACATAGAAAAGCATGTTTTGCAAAGTATGTAAGAATCCTATTTCTAGTTGTGTGGAGATTCCATTTTATCTCCCCATTTTCTCACAGCTCATCAAAACAGTTGGACTTGGGAATATCAGTCACTCTAATAAAATGTTAAGAAACTTGTTCTTAAAAAAAAAAAGAAAAGAAACTTGTTCTTATTACTTTTGTTCTTATTACTTTGTTTTATGTCTGTTATGTCAGATTTTAAGGAAAAGGGCATAGTACTTAAGAACATGCTCTATCAGTTGATAGAAATGAAGATAACTATAAAAAGCAAATTAGGATTAGTTTATTGGTTTACCTAAAACATATTGTTTACCTAAAAGGGTTTAGTATCTTGTCATAATGTATCAATCTTTGCTCTAGTTCAAATTTTATTTTGGTTTTAGAAGTGTGAAGTTTAATTTTTAAAGTGTGAAGTTTGGGGCGCCTGGGTGGCTCAGTGGGTTAAAGCCTCTACCTTCAGCTCAGGTCATATTCTCAGGGTCCTGGGATCGAGCCCCGCATCGGGCTCTCTGCTCAGTGGGGAGCCTGCTTCCCCCTCTCTCTCTGCCTACTTGTGAATTCTCTCCTTTCTGTCAAAATAGATAAATAAAATCTTAAAAAAAAAATAAAGTGTGAAGTTGTTTGTGGATGCCCAAGAACTTAATGAATGAAGAAAAAAATTATCCAGATTATAGTAAAAGAAAATGTATTCTAAATTTTACACAGTCATGGTTTCTGTGTATCCACATCCAAGAACATTTCTTCTAAACACATTCTATAAATTTTTATTTCTACTTCACAATTGAAATTGAGAGAAGAGATCACATCAAAAATGTATCCAAACAATTTTATAAATTCTAGCCACAGCATTTGGTTAAAGTTTCTGTGAATGGTATTCCCTGGAATTGTACAATGTCCAAACTGTAAAGTTGTACCCTATCACTGATGTAAGAGATTTGCAAATAATGAAATTCTTTGAAAATAAATGTACTACCTCTTTTCTAGACCTATTGGCTGATGGGCAGGCTAAGATATTAATACTGAAAGACCAAGATATATGAGGAAATAATCATTGAGACTGCTTCTCAATACAACAGATAAATTGGTGAATGGGACAAAGGATTGATTAAGATTAATTCATCTTTCTAGTTCCTTCACCATTTTAAAATCTATTAAATTAAACCATTTTGATAATCATATATATATATATATATATATATATATATATATATATACATCCATTAAAAAGTTAAAAATGAAACACAGAAGTTAAGTGTCTTGGCCAAGGTCATATGAACAACAAATGAAGTAATTATGATTGAAACAGGAGAGCTTGGGTTTACAGCTTCTAATTTCAAAGCTATTTCACTTCTTTGCTTTCTGTACTGATGGCATTTCTAACCATTTTGGGGTTGCTACAGTGTCTTACTCTAATCCTTTCTCAGTTTTTTCATTGAGAGATAAAATTAATAGTGATAACATTCATATCAGAATGTTATAGCAGTGATTTCATATGCTAATTTTGTAAAAACCTTAGAGTAGTGCTTGTCACATAGTCACTGATAATGTAAGTTTGATAATTTGATTCCTAATGTCATTATTTTTTACTACCCATTTGATGTATATTATCTTTGGCTAAAGATTTTTTTTTAATTTAAGTAAAGTTGATACATATTGTAACATTAATTTCAGATTTAAGACACAGTGATTCAACAAGTCTATAAGTCATGGTATGCTCCTCAGGAGTGTAGCTATTATACAGTCCTATTACAATATCATGGATGATATTCCCTACGTTGTATGTTTCATTCCCATGACTTTTTAATTCATTCTGTAACTGGAAGCCTGTATCTCTCACTCCCCTTCACCTACTTTATCAATCCCCCAAAACCCTTCCTTTCTGGCAGCCATCAGTTTGTTGTTTGTATCTGTCTGTATCCAACCTAAAGAATTTATTTTAATTGACCAAGAGTTCAGTGTTTTATATTAAAGCCAAACTTCCTCTTAATGAAGATTAAAAGATATTTTTTTCCAAATAGTTGTCTCTAGAAGGTAGAAACTATTATTTATTTCCTATAGGTTTGGAAATAGAATATTTGGTATATAAACAAATATAATTTTGTTGTTGTCCTAGACCAGGAAATACGGTAGTGGCAAAGAGTAACAGCCATTCCACTAAGAGCACTGTGGTAAGCATTCTTGGTGCCTTGCCATTGCTGGGGGATAGGAAATGTATGATCAGACTCTAAGATGAATCAAGGCTCTCTCTTAGCAATATTTTGCAATTACTTACCATAATGCCAGATATAAAACTAGAAAATGAAAGTATTTCTGCATGCAGATAAAAATCCAGAGACAAATAGTAAATACGTGATGAAATCATTTAAATGAGAAAAACATCCTTGGCAAATAAAAAGGATAAGAAAATACTTAAATACATACCTTTCCTTGGAGAAAGAGATCCTTCTTATTAGTTGGAATAGTATAAAACAGACCAAGGAAATAATGAATATAAAATGGTAACAATGGAATGAAAATAGTGGTGATGTATAGAGTCTTTAGCAGCAGCAAGGGTTACCAGAATAGGAAGTATTAGTGAGAAATTCCCAGCAGAAGAGGGTTAGCCGGATTTGGACAAGGGATGTTAAGAGTTAATAAGAAATAGGGCAAAATGTGTATTTATGACACTTTCTATCCTGATATTCATAAAAATGAGTCCTAATATTGAGTGCAAGTGTGCATGTGAGTCATTGCCTTATATTGTCTTTATTTTTTTCTCATGTCTGTAATTTTGTCCTATTGTTCTTTACTAGCTTCATAAGAGATGGTATTTTTCTACACTCACAAACACACACACATACCCATCCATGAAAACAGAGGGGGATTTAAACAAAAAGGGAAGAGAGAGATAGAAAAAATATATGTATATGAAAAATATGATAGAAAGTTTATGATAGAATAGGATATTATAGATATCAGTAATAGTAATAATAATAGTATAGTAATAATAGTAATAATCAGTATAGATACTAGTAATTTTGATCTAAATTTCACTGTGCTGGTATCTTGTGGTCAGTAGGTTGGGGTTGTTACTACTTTCCAATCTCATGATAGCATATATATGTATGTATGTATAGATATAATGTATATTGTATCACATAATTCTATCAGCCTCATAGTTTCATAATAGAATATATTCAGTAAACTCAAACTATGTGACCATAAATATCAGTACAGTAGAATTTAGGCCAAAATAAGGATGGACATCAGACATTTTAAGACCTCCCCCCCCGCAAAATGTACTGCTTTAGAGGTCAGGCTTAGTGCTGATTCATCATCTGAAACTAAGAGACAGACTTTCTGGGAGTTTACCTTTCTGCTTTACTCCAATGATACACTAATGTTACATAGACCATCCCTGGAATTAAATGGGGAACTATTTTACCCCATATTTAAAACAATGTCCACTTACTTTCACATGAACATGAAGACAAAGGAAAAAACCTAACTAATCCATTTAAATTTTGTTGCTAAATAATTTATACATTGTATAATTCTAAACATATACTATTGAGATTTAAAGCTGCCCTTTAAAATAAATAAATAAATAAATATATCTGCCCTTTTATTTAGGCCCACAGAGATGTTACCTGCTATGTAATTGCTCTTTTCAGAATATGGCAATTGGTGAAATAAGATGCTATCTGACATAAATGAAAATTCATTGCATTGTGCTCTACAGTCTAATATATATTCATGAGTTTATTATCTTTTGGGTAAATTTCATACCCATGTAATGTTCCCAGAAATACTTACTGCATTAATTTGGGAATAAAAAAATAGGTGTATTTGAGGGCATGCATCATCTCCTTGCTAAACGCAAATTTTATAAAATTTAAGCAAAACAATTTATTCTACTTAGGACAAAACTTGGTCATTAAAATTGCCAATTATTTTATACATGCCTAACATATTTTATTTTTTTAAAAATTCACCTCTTCCATATGTAAGCATACACTTTTTTTTACCACTCATAAATGCATAGGAAAGGCTAATTGAATTTAAATTAAAAAAAAGTATGAATCATGATACATATAACTTCATTTCTTTTTTTTCTCCTTGCACAGAGCACATTTGCAATCCTTCTTGTTGGCTGCCCTTGTTCAGTTCTTTATCCTGGCATTTATGATATATGTCTCTTAAACTCATTACCCTCTTTCTTCTGCCTACTCTTTTTAGGATCACTTAGCTGTCTCCAGCAGAGCACATCTTTTGCATCATTCTTAACCTCTGCCTGGAGTGTCCATTCTACCTTTGTCTAAAAAAAAACAACTTACAGACATCCCACTGTGTGTAATTTCCCTATTATTCACCTACCAACAGCTTTGATGATTTATTGTTTAGAGAGAGAGCACACACACACACACACACACACACACACACATGCCTGAGTGGGGGCAGGGGCAGAAGGAGAGGGAGAGAGATCATTTTAAGCAGGCTCCAGGCTCACTGTGGAGTCTGAGGCAGGATCTTGACCCTGAGATCGTGCCCTGAGCCTAAATCAAGAGTCTGATGCTTAACATACTGAGCCACCCAGGTGCCCCTGATGATTTCTTTTAACACTGTGTCATATACCCATACATGTGATTGTCTCCTCAAGCATTAATAAGGTCCTTAAGGGCCTTATTCTCTGTATCCCAAGACTGGGATGTAAAGACTTGCACATAATAGGGGCGACTGGGTGGCTCAGTGGGTTAAAGCCTCTGCCTTCAGCTCAGGTCATGGTCTCAGGGTCCTGGGATAGAGCCCCACATCGGGCTCTTTGCTGAGCAGGGAGCCTGCTTCCCCCTCTCTTTCTGCCTGCCTCTCTGCCTGCTTGTGATCTCTCTCTGTGTTAAATAAATAAATAAAATCTTTAAAAAAAAAAGACTTGCACATAATAAAACCCTAATCAGTATTGTAAAAGAATGTGGAATATGGATACATTTCTCCTATAAAACTGATTAGAAGATTTTTATAAATGCCATTAATTTAGTCTCTCTCTCACCCCAGAAAAAAGTAAAAAAGTCCATCACCTAGTGTGTACTTGGGAAATGAGATAGGCTGACTTTTAAGGCAGAGAAATCATCTGCGACTTCCCAAAATCTGTATGGTAGGTAAATAACTAGTCAATGGTATACACTGAGAGACGAATATGCATTCAGCTTTGAAACTAACTAGCATTTACATAGACATTCTTATAATTACAGCATGTTAGGCAGATGGCAAGCCTTCACATATGTAGAATTATATTTAACTCACTCAGAAAAATTTTTAAATGTTAAACAATAGTAACAATATGAATGTGGAAAAACCTTAAAAACAGAGGAAAATGATAAATTGATTCTATACATTCTGCAATGATATTATCTAAAGTATCTTAAATACGTGATTTCTACTCTTGACAGGCAGTCTTGTGATGAGCCTGCTAATGATTACTAATATTTTTTTTTTCTTATTCTCACCAACACAGGAGCAATTTCAGAATATTCTCTAGCTTCTCTTTAAAGTAGGTGAAAAGTTGTGGGGTTTTTTTAAAGATTTTATTTATTTGACAGAGAGAGAGATTACAAGCAGGCAGAGAAGCAGACAGAGAGGCAAGCAGAGAGAGAGGGGGATTCAGGCTTCTTGGTGAGCAGAGAGCCCAATGTGGGGCTGGATCCCAGGAACCTGAGATCATGACCTGAGCGGAAGACAGAGGCTTTAACCCACTGAGCCACCCAAGTGCTCCTAAAGTAGGTGAAAAGTTTTAAATTACTGTCTTTCCATATCCTCCTACACAGTCTCACAATGGAAATCACTTGTTTCTCCTCTGTCCTACCCTTAACTTCACCATAAATAGAAAATATAACAATCTTCCACTACTTTTAAAGCATCTCTTCTTTTATAAGTTTCTTACTACTTTCCAAGTAAGTCAGCATTTTAGAAAACGCTGTTCCTGCTCATAGCTATGCTCCCTTTACCTGGGAAAAGAATGGATGCATAGCGAAAATGAACCATGAAGTTGTTTTTATGATGGGTGGGGTCTACAGAAAGAAAGACTCCATGCAATAGAAACAAAGCTTAATTTTAAACTTGTTTTTAAAGAAGAAAATATACAATATTATGGTAGATGAAAAGAAATCAGAACACTTAGGTATATTCACAGGAGAATATATTTATACAACTTTTATGGAGGGCAATTTGAATAAATGGATGCTGTTTTTCATAATCTAAAATCTAGAAATATATCCTGAACTATTGTATTCTCAGAACACAGAAAACATGTATGAAAATATTTTGTTTCCACAATGCTCAGCATGGTGCTGTTTTACTACTCCAAAAGTTTTAGAGCCACTCAGATAAATACAAATAGGTAATTGGCCAAATGAATGAAAACACATGCTTGCAATGCCATGAAGGTGTGTTGGTTAATAGCAATGCACATTCTGGAGTCACACTACCTGTCACACCACTTAGGTAGAATCCTACATTTGCTATTCACTAAATAAGAGACATCTAAGAAGTTATGTATTCTCTTTGTGTCTCACCTCCCTAAAATGAGTAATAACAACATTAATACTATCTACCTCCATGGTTTATTGTTAGCATTAAATAAGTTGACATATGTCAACTTTTTGAAATAATAACTAGCATGTAATAAACACTGAATTACTGTTAACTTTGATTATATAGCCAAATACATTAACTTCATGTAAAACGTGGAAAGATTTTCCAAAGAAAGTAAATGTATATTATTTGCTTAGATCTTAAATCAAGCAATCATCTTCACAGCCTTTTTCTTTCTCCATTTATAAAAGCAAAAAAAAAAAAAGGTTAATGAAAAATGTTGGACATAAACAAATATTCAACATATTGCTTTCAATAATACATGATTATAAATGAAGATGATAGATGAAAGTTGGTTGTGGAAGACTCAAAAGAAATCCAGTGACTTTGTTTTATGGTTGTAGAGTGAAATTTAATGCTATTAGTTCTTTTAACATAAGCAAGAAGGTAAAGGTACATTCTGAATATATGGGGTAAGTTTACTTGATAGTCATGTCAGATATCTGTATCAGAGATCTAATGCTATGAATGATGATTCAACTACTGTAGTGGCTGGGGCTACTACCTAGAAAGTTGGGGAAAATCTTCTCTCTGAACAGTGCAGTAGACTATAACAACCTATAAAGAATGCAGACCACTGTGTGACAAAAAAAAAAAAAAAACAACAACACAAAAACATTCAAAGACTCTAACCATAGATTGCTATGATTATCAGTTATTGAATTCAGAGTTTCAACCTTCAATTTTTATAGTTCTTAAAACTGTATCATTCATGAAGCAAACTGTATACAGATGATGTGTTCGCCGGTGATTAGTAAACTTTTGAGTTCTTGTGCTTTGTATTATTTCAGTCACTGGTTTTATCATTTTTCTCTCAACATGGCTCATGATGTTATGATTTCTTTATTCAAATTTTGCACATTTTACATTCCTACACATTTTCTGGAGACATTGTGCATAAGTTAAGAAGCTTAAATATATTTTCAAAAATTAAAGTAGTAGAAGCCACACAATATTCCAAAATAAACTTTTCCAGTTCTTATTCTCTAGATTCTGAGGGGTTTTTTTAAAAGCCAAACACAATATCCTCTGGCTAGTCTTTAATATTATCTGCAGAATTCTCAGCTGACTAATTTCTTCTACTAGAAAGCTGATCCAAAAATTTCACTTTTTTCCTAAAATATTTCTATATGAAAACTTTCTACACTGAATCAAATTCCAACTTTTTCCTCTGAATCATTTTATAAATTGCTGATAGAGTAGTTCTCTCAAAACACAAATATAATCAATGTGACTTTTTTACTATTTGTTTAAACCTCCAACACACTTATCTTGGACACTTTATATTCCCTTTCTGTGGTTTATTTTTGTCCACACATTTGTCTTGATCTAAAATAAAATATATTTATTACTTGCTAATGATGTATTGATTCACTCCTAAAAATAAAAGGATCAATGAGGCAGGGTCTTTGGCTTGTTTTCATTTGTTGCAAAATTCTTTCTATTCACTACATATGTTCCGTTGTTTTGTACAGTAACTGGCAGTAAGTGGCATCATCGAATGAATAAATGGATCTTAACAGGCAGATTGTCTTAATGGTTGATAACATTTGCCTAACAGGCAAAATCCCTGTTTGTCTCTGTCTGTGTCATTTATTACCTACTCTGGACAATTTAAGTTATGTTTCTGTGCCTTATTTTACTTTATCAAAAAATACCACAGATAATGGATGTAAGAAAATATATGAGATAATGCATGTAAATCACCTAAAACTTTAACCTAACTTTTGATTATTAATAGTTTTTGATCTTTGATCAGCAGATTTAACACTCCTTTATTCTATACATTTTCCATCTCTCCAGGACTAGATGGAAATATTCCATACATTAGATTTCTCCCTGCCTTAAAATTTTTATTAAGAAAAATAATTTCTTATTATAGAAAGAAATATATTGGTTGTTATGATGACAGGCAGGAGAACAGAATTGGGTGGTTATTAGAGAAAATATGATCATGATAGTTAAGGTGAAACCTAAACAGTTTTAGTAATAGCTTATTGCTTTGAATTGACCTTGCCTGGGGTTTAATTTTCTACTTG
>JAQQSY010002245.1:0-13809 GCA_028646535.1 Procyon lotor
AGTTTGAGGAAGTCCCGCTTGAGGAGGGTCTCCAGGTTATTGGAGAGATGCCTGAGCTGGACTGCCCCACTCAGACTAATCAGGTGATCCAGAGTTTCATTTTTCTGCAAGTCCGTCAGAGAAAGAAATGTAACAGAAATGTTATCAAGCCATGTCTCAAAGTCCTTTCTCTCCATAAGGTTATGGAAAAATTTACCTGTGGCACATCAAAATATTGTATTAGTTCTGCTCAAAAAGACTGTTCAAGCAAGACTGCTAACAAATGAAAATTAGTGTAAAAAACTTGGCATTACAACTTTATGCTTAGTTATTACATTACAGCTTTACAGTAAACATATTGCATCTGAAAATCTTCCATGCACAGAGAGGAAAATACACTTGAGAAAACACACTTTAATAAATCACGATCTCTGAAACAAAAGTCAGTGAGATTTATGTAGGTGTATGTGACTTGCTCCATTTGAAGTCTAGCACATGCTACATGCATCTTCACAGTAAAAGATTTACAAAGTACTCACTCATTATAAAATAGTTTATTCTACATAATATACTTCTCCCCACCCCGCCCCCATCAAAACCATCATAACACTATTTATTTAATACACTCTATTTGGTCCTAAAATCACAAAAATAAGCCCCAGCATGTGACAGCCAGAAGGCAAGTCTCTTGAGCAGTAACTGGATATTTTAGTTACCATGCTAGGCACAACCTGACCTGTTACCAAAATCACAAAACTGACCACTGACTTTTTGATAACGTTCAGGCAAAAAAAGGTTTAGGGAAGAAAAATAAGCGGATGTAATAAGTTAGGTGGCTCAGGTATTCGGGTTCTTCTACCTCCTTTATGGCTCTGCCTGTTAGAACGTGAATTACTAAAGCCCTTACGTGGCCTGACATAGTTTTTATGAGCCTCATATGAGCTGGTGACAACTCCTAACCATGTGCCACACAGAGCAGTGAGGGTCAAGGAAGCCTGTGCAAATAAGTCAAATTAGTTATCCTGATGCTTCCAAAACACAAAAAAAACAGGAAGCATCATCTCTACTTTGCAGAGGAGGAAGTTAAAAGTCAGAGACAGTAAGTGATTTGCCTACAGTCAACAGAGCTATTGGAACAGCGTCAGAACAACCTGGAGGTTAGCGCTCTCCCCATCAGTACTCTTCCAGTCACACCAAGCTGTCTCTCTCTGACGACAGTTACAACCGGGAGAATCACAACCTGGTTAAAAACCTGGAGGCACTGTGACTATCTGATTATAGCACCTTCTCCTTTAGGAGAATGACATATTGCTCCAGGACTAGCTAGAACAAAAAAAGCCTTACAAGTATAC
Source organism: Procyon lotor (assembly GCA_028646535.1). Taxonomy (NCBI): domain Eukaryota; kingdom Metazoa; phylum Chordata; class Mammalia; order Carnivora; family Procyonidae; genus Procyon; species Procyon lotor. Next base: position 1,332 of record JAQQSY010002245.1, read on the forward strand.
AGCATTACATACTGCGTCAGGGTGTCAATCCACTTTTAACAAAAGGGACTAAACTAATGAAAAGAAAACAAAAAATAAACCAAATCCGTAAAAATATCTTTCCCAAGGTTGGCTATATGTTGATAGATGTTAGTGCTGAATGATTGGTACATGGAGATTTTTTATTCTCTTTATATGATATGTTTAAACATTTCTATAATTAAAATCTTTCCTTCTAATCTGATCACTTATTCTCCCACCAGATTGTCATACTAATTTTAAAAATTTATATCCAAATTAATGTAGAAGAGGAAAAAAAATTCCTTCCCATATATGACATCCAGGTCAAGTCTACATCAAAAGCTAGATCTCATCTCCCAACTTTGTTCATGTAGGTCAGTAAAAATCATTTTCATTAATTTCCCAATATCAAATTTGGCAAGAATATTATCGGACACAAAAGAGTAAAAGCAACCAGACTTTCCAATCATATCATCTCCTATCTAATAGTTTGGCTTTGGGAACAGTGAATGAACCTTAAAATAATACTCTGGAATCCTCAGGGTTTGGGCCAGGCAGGATTTTTAAGGATTTAAGGATTTACTTGGCAGCCAAAAAATAATCAGTTCACCAAAAGTTTTAATAACAAAACAAGCTAACAAGCCTCCTCCTTCTGAATCCAAACAACATTCTATCTGTAACATTTCTGGAAATTTTTTACATTTAAAAAACCACTCCTAGCAAGGTATAACAATCCTTTTCTGTGGACATTCACAAAATGTCACAACATCTAATTAATTAATATTGGCCAATTAAAAACATATACCAAAACATCTAACCAGGAATAAGTGTGGAGGACTTCCTCTCTCACACCTACACACACATAAGTATCCACACATTCATCACAGAAATGCTAATTTCTGCTTATAAGCTGAATTATTATTTAAATGACTATAAGGCAAATTTATAACACCCATGAAAATGTTACCAAGTTCCTACCATCAACAAAAACTAAGAGACATCCTACAGAATGCCAAATTAATCTACTCATGACACCACAGAAGAATATGGGACAAACTTTCCAATGAGCACCTTTAAAAAACTCAGCCATTTCTGAGATTCAGATATTCTCTTAAGCCCTAATAATTTCCCCCCAACTCTGCACTATTAAAAACAACAACAACAACAACACTGGTTTTTACTTTTCTAAAAAAAAAAATCAACTGACTTTGGAGGGAACTTTCTTAAGGTCACAGGTCTAAAATGAACCCTTTATTTACTTTGGGCACAAGGCCCAAACCGGACAACTTCAGGAAAAAGGATTTCAATTCAACAGGAGCTTTCCAATAATGTAAGGGCTCTCTCCAGAACGCTGTGCGATTCCCATTGCTGGGAAAGTCAAGGACAGTCAGAAACAGAGGCAGAATGAGGTAAATGAAAATGCTCTGGAGTCAGTCAAATCTTTTACTGATTCAGCCACTTCCTAGAGGGTCATGGGCAATTTTGACCAACTTATAAACTTCAGTTCAGTCATCTGTAAAATGGGAGCTATCACTCACTTTGAGATTTATGAAAATCAGAAACAGGGCAAGGACATCCTTAACACACAGTCTAAGGTAACTAACATGGTATTTTTGTTAGTTTTATCACTATGAACACCAGCCAGGAAAGTTTATAGTACCCCTAAGGCTGGAATAGATAGGACTACTAACACCCCTTTCAAGCCTATGACCCTTATCATAAAGTTTCCTTTAAAATGGCTTAAGAGGGGCGCCTGGGTGGCTCAGTTGTTAAGCGTCTGCCTTTGGCCCAGGTCATGATCCCAGAGTCCTGGGATCGAGCCCCGCATCGGGCTACTTGCTCGGCAGGAAGCCTGCTTCTCCCGCTACCATTCCCTCTGCTTGTGTTCCCTCTCTCACTGTGTTTCTCTCTGTCAAATAAATAAAAAATCTTTAAAATGGCTTAAGATATATGAAGGAAAAACTCAAGGGCTCAAACTTACTGAGATTTCATCTTATAATTAAGGGCAGTTATTGACTTGAGGCTAGAATTTCCTACTAGGTGCATTTTTGTCTCTACCCACACTTCATTCTGTCTTGCCCTTTTTTTCCCCACTTCAGATTAAACATTAAACCTGCCCTTCTGCCCTCAATATTAACAATCACAAGGCTCTGAAATGGGTGGTGTGATGGAAAGTCCTAAACTGGAAGATGGGAGGTCTGGGTTTGGTCTCTAGATCTGCCATTAACTCCGTATGTTCCCTTAGGCAACTCTCATATTTGTATTGGTTTAAAAGACTCAAGTACTACTTGTAGACATTACCTCAATGGATTATCAGAACTTCGTGGAAAGTATCAGTACTACTGCCCTTAACTAATAAATGAGGAAATTTATGGCCTAAGAAGTGGAGTGACTTTCCCAGGGTTCCACAGGAAGGAGCAGCTTAACATCTTTCCCAGCCCCCACCCTCTCAAAACAAAACAAAACAAAACTATACCCCCAGGTTTTATTAGAGACAGCCATTACGGATAAAACCTCACATATGTGTTTTCCTCTTCTCCACCAGGACCTGGCCTAGTTCAGAATGAAAGCAAGACATTTATTGTTGGAGAAGAGGCTTCATCTTCCCTGTTTTCCTATCGAGCATTATCAGCAGTTACAGTACAGAGATTTTGAAAATGTGTTATTTATAAACATACACATGCCCGGTATCTTTTGAGTATCAAGAAGCTAGTAACACTGGTTGCCTCCAGAGAAAACTGGAGAGCCAAGGAATAGAAGCGAGGAGCCCTTTCTTGAATTTAAAACCATGTGACTATAGTATTTACTCTAAAACCGCCTTTCGCTTTAAGATAAAAAAAAAAAAAAAGAAACAGCTCAGAAAGAAATAGTGTTAAACACAGGCTCTGCAACTCCACCTGTTGCTGAGTGACCCTGGGCAAATCACTTCACCTATCTCAAGTCCAGTCTCTTGTAAAATGCAACCACGCACAGCATTCCGTACAAGGGTTTTTGTGAGGATTAAGTCGGATAACGCACGTAAAGCGTTTAGCACAGTACCTGACACACTGTAAGCCTCCAAGAAACGCCAATTACCATTATTACTTAGCATTAATATTGTTATCTGTATTTCAAGCGGCACTCCACATACACACCTGTTTCCATCGCATACCCACAACTATGGCGCAGTCCCTCACATTAATACAGCGCTTTGTACTTCATAAACCACCTCGCCACACTTCATCATCCTTCAAAGTCATGGTAGCCCTGGAACATCACTGTTAACTCCTTTAACAGCAGCTAAGGAAACTAAGGAACTAAGAGGCAGTAACTCCGAGACTCAATTTTCCCATCTCTAAAATCAACTCCAGATCCCTTCAACCCGTTCGTCGCTCCCAGATCCCCTGCTTCCAGAGTCGCGTTCCGCGCAGCACTGACCTGAGCGAGCGCCCCGGGGCCCAGGACCTCGCGCCGGGCTCACACCGACTAGGCGCGCTCGGGCCGCCAGAGCCTCGCAGCGGCCGGGTCCGCTCCGCAGCCATGGCGCCTGCAGGGAAAGAAAGACAAACGGCCCGAGGCGCGACTGGTCAGCAGAGGCGCGGGCGCCGGAGAGCCCCCTCCTCAGCCCGGCCCCGCCTCACATACAGACCTGGACCAGCGGCCGCCGCTCGGGGTCTGCAACCTCACAGGGGAGCGGCTTCCGGTGCTGTCTGCGTCATCTCCGCGCGTCCCTCCGCCCGCGGCGCCCAGCGGACGCGGGTGCACTTCCGGCCCCGGCCTCTTGGGGGAAGCGGGCTGCCCCGGGAGAGCGCGGAGGACGGGGAGCATGCGCACTACAGCTTAGACTTGTGGAGCCTTGTCCTGAACTTATTTTCTTGCTGTGTATCGGAGGTGTCTCTCCTCCGACCTTGCACCGTGTGGCATTTTCTTATCCTTTCTTTACGGAGGAGAAGGAGGAAAATTTCAGAGACGAGTCCAAAGTCAAGCAACCCACTCAGTCACCTATTATTTCCCAAGCACTGTTCTGGGAGATAGGGTTAATGAGCGAAAAGCACAAAAATACCGACCGCCTGGGATTTACGTCCTATCGGGGGAGGCAGACAAATAACTGAGCAAGGTATGGTGCAAGTCTTAGCAAGTGCTAAGGAGAAAAATTAAGCAAGTTAAGGGGATTGGTGAGCGAAAGAACAGAGTCAGGTGATATAGATTCAGATCCCAGCTCTTGTGCTCGCTTCGGCAGCACATATACTAAAATTGGAACGATACAGAGAAGATTAGCATGGCCCCTGCGCAAGGATGACACGCAAATCCCAGCTCTTACACTCTGGCCTTGCCTATGGCCTGCTTATTTAACCTCTCTGCATTTATTTCCTTCTTCTGCATAGTAGTTTTAGTACCTTCCTCGTGTGATCCTTCCGAGGACTGAAAGTTGAAGCATAAATCTTTAAGTGTCAAAAAACTATAACTGGGCTTCCTATGTGCCAGGCAGTATCCTAAACCACTTTGTGTCACCCACTCAATTCCCACAGCAGCCCCACACGGTAGTTACTATTATTAGCTCCGTTTTTAGAGATGGGGAAACCGAGGTCAAAAGGCATCTTGCCTAAAGCCTTAGTAACTGGCTTCATAGGATTTCAATCCAACCCCCCTTCAGAGCATAAATTCTCCTAGTCTCTCTGTAAAGGCTCACAAACCTCATACACATACTCCTATCTTATACCAGCACCATCTCATAAGATTTTCAGCAATGATATTCTCTATTTGCATTGTCTAATAGGGCAGCCACTAGCCTCTCGTGGCTAGCCTCTAGTGGCTAGGGCAGCCACCAGCCTCTTGAAAATGCTTGATATGACTGAGGAAATACAATTTTAATTGATTTAAATTTAAATAGCCACATGTGGCTAATGGCTACCCTGTTGAACAGACTGATCCAAGAGATATATAGCACGTTATATAGACAATAAGATAGTCATATATCCAGTTACTGATAGAGAATAGCCAAGGCTCCAAGCATCCTGGGTTCATCTAGTGTACTTGAAACAAGGGAGGTAAAAATCTGACTACCTGAGCTAGAAGTCAAATATGTCTTGGAAGTCAGGTCTCAAGAGAGCAAAAGGAAGTCTCTGTAGCCAAAGAGTGATTGATGACAACATTATAAGAAAATTTAGGAAGACAAGGGTATGCAGATCAGATAACCTCTATGAAAGGGAAGGCAGTGCCAAGGTAATTAAGAAAACCAAGCCCACCCTTATGTGTCTCAACCTCAGTGTGGTAGGAGTTTGATGAATCAAACTGAAAATCCCAGACGGAGCTGCCTGGAGATAATGTTGTTAGACCTTCCCATGGACAAAGAAACCAAACTGTCTAAGTTGAAGCCAAGAGGAGATCTGGGAACAAAATTTATAGCTGAGAAATGAAAATTGCAAAATAGGATTTGTATTTAATTAAATACAAGATCTATTTAATTGCTAAACTTAGAATGTATAAACAATTTCCTTTCATTTGCATTTTTTAGGTTATATTTTCCCACTTTGTGAAACAAATTTCCAAGATTGCATGACAGTGGTTGAGAAAACATAGCCAACTTTGAATGTAATGAGATTTTCCTAGCCAAACAGTTACAAAAAAAAAAAAAAATGCTGTGGGGGCAAGCAGGAAGATCAACATGAGAAAAGACAAAGATGAAATAGAGCTCTGCCTAAAAACAGAATGCTCTGTACAACCGCTTATGTGACAAGAACATGAAAATATGCTCAATGTGGTTTCTTTTCTTCAATTTGCTGGTAGGAACAGTGTTTGGAATAATTCCTACACATTCATGCCCTAGGAAAATAGCAAACATAAACCAAACCTCACTATAAGATATTTCTTTGGGAGAGAAATATGTACCCGTTAGGGATATTTCTCCTTGTGTGATGATGTGTGGAGGGGTGATGTAGGTGAACCGCTCTTTGAACTCCCTCACTGACTTCACCAGGAATTCAGCATAAAGACAAGGGGTTAGTTTCAAGAGGTACACAAGGTTGGGAGCATTTGAACAGGTTTGTGTTCTCTGTTCTTTGTTCTGGATTCACTTTAGCTGTAACATCATCTGCACTTGCTTTCCTATGGAGTCAGCAGGTATTCTGGGACAAAAGCTCAGGTTGATTAGGAAGAAACTTGATCCTTAAAGTCTCCGGCACAAAGCACTTAACTTCAATTTCTGTTAGACTGGAATGATGCAGAGCTACATTTGGGCATCATTTGGCATCTGGACTCAATAATTTCCAAAGCCCCGAAATTGCTCATAGACAACATGCAGGTAAGCTTCTTAAATCTTTGAAACATTTGATATCTATTAAAATAGGCTTGAGAAAGCTGAAGTTTCTTCTCTGTGCAAATCATTAGCAATTGAGAAATGGAAAGGAGTTCAGATGATAATTGCAGGGGCTTGTTTTGTTTTGTTGTTCCTTTCCAATTCAGTAGACATAGAGAAGGAAGAGAGGATTCTCAGTGGTTAAGAGTGAGCTTTGGAATTTCACAGGCTTGAATTCAATTCATGGCACTACCCTTTGTACTTACCCATTGAGTGATCTTCAGCAAGTTATGAAACCTGGATGCTTACCTTAATTTTGAAGATAATCTGTCTGAAAGGGATATTATCAGGGCTAATTAAGGCATGTAAAGTGCTTAGCACAGTGCCTAGCACACTGCAAGTGCTCAGTAAGAGGTTACTTTTATTATGAGAAGCTTTGTCACTTGAAGCTCAAGTAGGAATTTAATTCCTTTAATGTTCCCTCACTCTGTTATGTTACAATACTGTATTTACCCTCCCAGATGGAAAGTTTCCATCTTCTTCGATGATGTGGAGTAAACTTGGCACAGGTCTATCCTAGATCTCCGAAGGGGTGCTATTCAGATAGCGGGAATTTGTCCATATTGATAGATGTGTCAGATGGATTAGGGGACATTGCCAAAACAATGTCAGAATTTAGTATTGGATTAAATTGGAAAGTCATACTAGAAGGATGTAAATGTTTGATAGTAGCCATTGTTCACTGGGCAACAAAAGCAACTACTTCATGGAGAATTAGCCCTTGACCTTTGTAATTAGAGAAGAAACTGATCCAAGTGCTTCACTTCCTGAAAGAACATCATATATTTTCCTATAGGTTTTTAGCACAATAATGCCACTTGCTACTTTGTATCCATGTGTCTATGTCCGATTCCTCTTTGCTTCTCCAGTGTCTGACACAGTGCCTTGCATATAGTAAGTAGGCTTTCATCCAAACCAGGAAGAAAACAACAACTAACATTTTACTCAGTTTCTACTTCATACCAAACACTAAATTCTGCAGCACTGGAGAAGCAAGAGGTATGATATCACCTGTCCAATGGGCCATGATATAGTGGAAGAGACATACAGCAAAAATAAATGAGAACTCCCTAAAATAGTGTACTTCTAAGTGCTATAAGGAGTACTTAAAACATTCAGTGGGGGCAAAAACAAGAATAGAGGTGAATTTTGAATGAACATGTGTTTTCTTCTTATTTAGGTGACATTCTGCAGACTTCGGACTCACCAGTGGTGTTTCATTCTATTTAATGTTATCCTATTTCATGCCTTGCTTTTTGGGGCTGATTTTGTGGAAGAATACTTTCTGCATGCTTTGCCTTATGTAGATATGAAAGTTCTTGAAATAAAGGATAAGGCAAGAAAATTGAATTTGGAACCCCTAAGAAGTAATTTTTCCAAGTATTATATCCTGAGCCAGTCGGAGGTGTGTAAAGGGAAGAATATATTTTTACTCTCTCTTATCTTTAGTAGCCCAGGAAATGGAACAAGGCGGGACCTCATCAGGAAAACCTGGGGTAATGTGACCAATGTCCAAGGGCACCACATTCTCACACTGTTTGCTTTGGGAATGCCTGTTTTGGTAACTACCCAACAAGAGATAGACAAAGAGTCCCATAAGAATAATGATATAATTGAAGGAATCTTCTTGGACACTTCGGAGAACCAAACCCTGAAGATCATCACAATGATGCAGTGGGCTGTGACTTTCTGCCCTAATGCCCTGTTCATTCTCAAGGTTGATGAAGAGGTATTTGTCAATCTACCAAGCTTGGTAGACCATCTTCTCAATCTGAAAGAACACCTTGAGGATATCTATGTTGGAAGAGTTATCCATCAGGATACACCCAACAGAGACCCCAATAGTCAAGAATTTATCCCGTTTAGCAAGTACCCAGAAAAGTACTACCCAGATTACTGCAGTGGTGAGGGCTTTATTATGTCCCAGGATGTGGCTCGGATGATGTATGTGGTTTTCAAAGAAGTACCCATCATGGTTCCTTCTGATGTGTTTGTAGGGATTTGTGCGAAGTCCATTGGCCTTATCCCCATCCACAGTTCAAGGTTTTCTGGGAAAAAGCACATCAGATACAACAGATGTTGCTATAAGTTCATTTTTACGTCCTCAGAAACTACAGATGCTGAAATGCCCCTGGCATGGAAGGAAATCAGCAGTGGGAAAGAATGTACCCTGTTTGAGACTTACTATGGGCTCATGTCCTGCAAACTTCTGACATACCTTGACAGCTTTAAAAGTTTTCACATGGGTACCATAAAAAACAATGGTATTTATTTTGGTGATTAGGAGGGTTGTTTTTCTGGGTTTTTTTTTTTTTTTTTGCATTTTCTTATAAATGTGTTCTTCGTAAATTAACTCATATCTTGTTATAAAAAGCATCCCTCCTTCCTTGTGTTATGTAGTTTCTCTTAGCAAGTTGCAAAGTGTTATTTGTGCTGTGATGTACTACATCATATTGAGATTTTATTTTATGATATTTAAGTTGATAGAGCATGACTCTTTTCAAAATAAAACCTTTTGGGGTGCCTGCGTGGCACAGTCAGTTAAGTGTCTGACTCTTGTTTTCAACTCAGGTCATGATCTAGAGTTGTGACATCGAGCCCCACGTAGGGCTCTGCACTCGGTGTGGAATCTACCTAAGACTCTTTTTTTCCTCTCCCTCTACCCCGCCCTGCTGCTGCTGCTCTCTCTCTCTAAAAAAAATAAATAAATAAATCTTAAAAAAACAACATAAAACCTTTTATCCAGAAATGAGAGAACGTTAATTATAAACAGAAGTCTTGTTTCTCTTTACAGTTAGTGAATTTGTGGACATCGTATTCTGTGGAACTGTCGTGACTCACCAACAGAAAGGGTAACTGATTTTTCAGAATGCTCGGAATTGAAGGAAAACACTAAGGAATGTGTTGAACAAAAATTTTCATCTTGGTTGTAAGCAAGAAACATTTTAGTAACCGGGCGGTGGAATCACACTAAATTTAAAAGTATTAACCACCTAGTAGATGTTAACTTAAATCATACCAAAGACTTAGATCTCTCTTTGTAAAGCACTTTTCATCAAGTCCTAGTGAAACACTGCTTTACAGATAGGATGCAACAAATTCACATTTCGTGTTATGTGTGTACCCTTCATCAGTTTCCTAGGAATGCTGTAAGAAAGTACCACAAATTGGATGCATTAAGAGAACAGAAGGGTATTTGCTGGAAGTTCTGGAGGCAAGATGTCTGAAATCAAGGTGTTGGCAGGCCCCTGCTCTCTCTGAAGCCCGTAGAAGGGAGAATTCTACCTTGTCGTTTCTAGCTTCTGGTGGTGGACAGCCATCCTTAGCATTCTCTGGCTTGCAGACAGATCAATTTAATCTCTGTCTCCATCTTCACACATGGTCTTCTCCTGTGTGTCTGTGACTTCACATAATCTTCTGTCTGTGCTGTGTCCAAATTTCCTTGTTCTAAGGACACCAGTCCTTGGACTGGCACCCAGATGACCCCATCCTACTTTGATTACATCAGCAAAAACTATTTCAAAATAAGGTCACATTAGGAATCAGGGGTTAGAATTTCAACATTATCTTTTTCGGGGGACACAATTCAACTTACAACACACTTTCTAATTTCTCTTTTATAAAGACTAGGTGCTAGATCAATAGCTCCCATCCTGGGGTTCTTGGGATTTTAGGTGTCCCCAAAGTAATACACTTTGAAAATCCCTGCCATGATACTTATTAGATCATATTTTTTTGACATATACTAAAATATACTGAGCCTCAGTTTATGTACAAAATCAGCCTTGTAGGACTTTTGGACTAAATGAGGTATGTCAAGCATTTAGCATTGGATTTGGCCCATAGTAAATGTCCAGTAAGAGGAAGAGACTGTATTTAAAAACATACGTTCTGAGTTAAACAGCTTAAGTTCAAATCTTGGCTCCATTTATTTGCTGTGTGATCTTGTGCAAGTTCCTTAATTTTGCTGTGCCTTGGCCTCATGCGTAAACAGGGTAATAACAGTGTTTTATTCCTGGGAGAGGAAGGGTAGCAACATGAATTAATAGATGAAAAGCTATTTATTTACTTATTGGGGTCGGGGAGAAGCAGAGGGAGAGGGACAAGCAGACTCTTCGCTGAGCAAAGACACAGCACTCAATCTTACAATCCTGGTCACGAGATCATGACCTGAGCTGAAATCAAGAGTTGGATGCTTAGCTAACTGAGCCACCCAGGTGCCCCTGAAAAGCTTTTAGAACAATGCCTCACAAGCATTTGTTTGCTGTTATCTTCAAAATATAATCGAGTAACACATCTAAGTAGCCACCGGGAAGCCAGGGGAACATTCTAACTCTGCAGTGTGCAATCTGTCAGAAATAGTAGCTACTATTAGTAATAATGATAAAGAATTTTCCAATTTTCCCCTTATAAGTTCCAGGGTTTTGTCATAGTGACTTGCAGTCCCCCAAATTTTTCTTGTTTTCGTATCTGGACCTCTGCTTTCCCTGCTGCTCTCTGTTGTTTTTCACTTGACTCTCTCCTACTGGTTCTTCAAGATTCAGGTGTTTCCTTCTCTGGAAAACCTTCCTTCATGTCTAGGGTAGGTGTTTCCTGTTTTTCTCTCTTATTGTACTTACTATACACTAATGTTCTATTTCTATTTCTAATAGAATTTGTTTCTCTCTTCTTCCACTATTAGTGACTTGCTACCTGTGTGATTTTGAGATAAGCTACTTAATTTCTCCGAGCCTGGGTTTCTTCATCAGTGAAATACAGATGTAAAAATGTCAACGAGATGAATTTAGCACTTTGGACAATGTCTAACACTTTTCCCAATGCCAAGCACACAATGAGCAGTCAATAGTGTTTATTCATTAAATGCAAAATAATTTGCAAATTTTATTTAATCTTAGAAAAAAGAAGTCACAGGTGCAAAATCAGAATGAGTATGTGGGCCACACATAGGAGAGAGGGCAACTCTCTGAACTTGGACATTGAATGACTAAAATCAACATCATGAATGAGATTAAACAAAAGTCACCTTAGAATGCTTCTCAGGCTAGGAAAGACTTGGCTATAGCCTAATTAGTGGTATTAGCTATAGAGAAATGATCAGCACGGAAACAAACAAACAAAAACACCCACAGAGGGGATATCAGAGATGGTAGAAACGAGATGATTAATCTGGGACAAGGGAATTCCAGGCACTTGTGAACCACATTGTTACAGAGTGGGTATGGTTTATCAGCATCACCATGACTTAAAAGAGATCTACCTCTGGATTCTGTATCACGCTCTTGATAATACACTCGTGCCAAAGCCTCTGACTGGTGATTGGTGCACAGAGTGATTTTCTGGTTAGAAAGCAGGGCAAGGGAAACAGGTGGGAACATTTTTTTTTCTTTGTCAATGAAAAGAAAGTGCATCCTTTGTTAATGCAATGGCATCCTGGTTTATGTATAGGGTCCTGCCATCCAACTCTGGTTATTAGGAGTCAGTGTCTCTCTCTCTCTGGTCAATTCAATTCTGACCTGATGGCTCTGAAAGATGACAAGCGAAACCCTCAACAATGATGATCTGTCAACAAGTAAAACAAGAGTTTGGGGAATCTGCTTTAGCATGTTAGCAATCCTTCCAAACCACAAAGCAGAACAGATTAAAAGCCAATGTCAACAAAAAAAGCAAAGAACACTAGAAACATTTTTTAACTTGCATTTTTTATTTTATTACTTTTAAAAATTAACATATAATGTATTATTTGCCCCAGGGTACATGTCTGTGAATCATCAGGCTTACACATTTCACAGCACTTACCATAGCACATACCCTCCCCAATGTCCATAACCCAGCCACCCTATCCCTACCCGCCTACCCCTCAGCAACCCTCAGTTTGTTTCCTGAGTTTAGGAGTCTCTTATGGTTTGTCTCCTTCCTGATCCCATCTTGTTTCATTTCCCTCCCCCACCCCCCACCACCCCCTGCTCTGCCTCTCAAATTCTTCATATCAGAGAGAACATATGATAATTGTTTTTCTCTGATTGACTTATTTAGCTTAGCATAACACCTTCTAGTTCCATCCACGTCGTTGCAAATGGCAAGATTTCGTTTCTCTTGATGATTGCATAGTATTCCATTGTGTATATATATATATATATATATATA
>JAQQSY010002246.1:0-13808 GCA_028646535.1 Procyon lotor
GGGGCAGGGTCCGCATCCTCCCTGTGCCCCGCCGTGTCTCAGGACCTACCATAGAGTCTCTAGCACATGAGGGGCGCACACGAGATGTTAGTTGGATGAAAACCTGCCAACTGTCTTTGGCTGTTCTTAGAAACTCTTTAGATACCAGACCTACGCATAAGAAAGGCCTCTGGGGGGCTGAAAAGCGATACATACGCAGATGACTCGGTTGGGTGACCCAATGCTGGATCCCGGGGGTGAGATGGAAGTTTCGGACGTCCGCCTATGCTGTGGGAGAGATGAGACAGAAGGAGTGAGAAGCCACACCTCCAGCCTGTGGGGAGGGCAGGATGGGTGGGGAGGAAGGAGGCAGCTCTGCAGGAAATAGCTACAACACGGTTAAATACCCTTGCCGGCTTTCTGTACTTTCTCTTTATTTTCTGCCTTTGTAATCAATGTCTGAGTATGAATGAAATGGGAGGTGCGCAGGACTTTAGGCTGTTGCACAGAATTTGGATTCGTGTTTTTTTTTTTTAATATTTGTAATTGACCTATTAGATAGGCATTTATTCATAAAACTTCATTTGAGGTTATCCTGCTAATAATGTATTTACTTAAACTGAATAAAATTGGTTGGGACTCATTCCTTAGCATTTTGTTTATGAAAAACGTACAAGCAGGTTCACCTTCCTGTAATTTGCATAAAGTACTGATTCTTCACAGTGTATCCATTGCAGATTGACATCAGCCTCAGTGATAAGCTTAAAAAATCTTTCCCTGAATGATGGCAATGAGGCGTTAAAGGCTCCCTTGGCAGAAGGGGGGGGGGTATGTCAGCCTTCATGCAAGCCGTAGGAGTGATGGCCTGTTGGGAGTCACTACATCAAAAACTAATGATTTACTGTATGGGGATTAACATACATTAAAAAAAAAAAATCATTAAAAAAAACAGACCGGGAACTAAAAGATCCTAGTGAACTACATGATTTCAGAGATCCCAGATTCGCGATCTGTAACATGGAGGGGCTGGTCTGAGGGATTGGGACACTGCCTGCCAGATGTCTCAGGCCACAATTTAGAACGAAAGCATTCCACCTGGGGCCCTACAGCAGCGTCTCCTAAACTGTGCCTCGTAGACTGGTGGTGACTCTGGCAGGATGAGTTTAGGGGGAGCATTTGATGACTGAGTCACAGGATGGGAGAGGAAAACGTAAAATTGTATTTCATTCATCCCGATCACATCAAGGAGGAGGTCTTAACTTAGTCCTGATGTATTTCAGCAACTGTTTCTGCAGTTGTTCATTTCCCATTTTTTTTTTTAACAAAGAGAGTAGAGGCAACACCGTCCAGCTGGAATTTCTAAGATTTGTTTATTTATTTATTTTCCCTAAGATTTATTTTTAAGAGACATTTCATTTTCGTTGAATGTGTTTTATGGTTACCTTCTATTTATAGTAAGTAATACTGGTTGTCCACTTGGCGATATCAAGTTTTATTTTAAAATAAGTTCCTTTAAGTGAAGAGCAATGGGTTGGTTTCAAGAAGAATATTAGGTCTGCAATGACACAGGCGATGCACAGGTGTGGCGAAAGCATCGGCTTGTAGAAGGACAACTGAATTTGAGAAATGCCACCAAAAAAGGTGGACATTGAGGGAAAAAAGGGCAATTAGGTCTTTTTTCATCTTAAATGGAGAGGACTTGGAAGTAACAGGTAGGGAAAAAAAAAACCTCATGGCTCAAACCAAATCATACATCAATAGACCAGTTCTTTGGCAAAAGGTGGAGGCACTTCTGACGTCATCAAGTGCCTGTCCCCAGCAGGCACCCAGCTTTCTCCCCCAATAGCGTCAAGGACTCAGGAGTCGTGCTCCTCCCTACAGTCCCTGGATCAAGAACCCGGATTCACAGGACTTCTTGGGACTAGTCAGATCATGGTAATTCAGAGGGACGCAGGACCGCAGGTGGCCCGGCATGTGCTGGGGACACTGGCTGTGCATCTGCCTGCTCCATTACTGTGGACGCACCACCACCCTCTTTAGACTGTTAACTTCTCACCAGCAAAGAGAAGATAGAATGCCTTGCACCATCTGACCCACGGGGTTAAAGGAAGCAAATCAGACAGTGGCTGTGAAGATGTTTTATAAACTGTCAATTGCCCTTATCAATCCTATTCTTCCTAATAAATGACGTGAGGCTGGGGAAAACCCCCAGCGTGTCTGCTTCAATGAGGCCACCATCTTGGCGAGCAATGTTAAGGCGAAGGCCTGGCCCCAGCAATGCTCAAATCTCACAATTGTACAGTTTTCAAAGTGCTCCCACATCCCATGTCTTTATCCCCTTAAATGCCCCACAAGGCAGGTGTTACCAGGAAGGAAATCTAATGATGCGGGTGTGCATCTGGGAGGGCGCATATTAAGGAAAGATCCTCTCCTAAAGCACAGAGCCCCCAACAGGTGGCAAAAAGTGTGGTCTGGTATTACTACCAGATTGCTTACCTTTAACTTCTTCTCTGCCCGAGCTGCCTGTTTGCAGATGGGGTGCCAAACCTCAGTACCTAAGGGAACCAACAAAATAACAGAGGCTCAGACCTTCCACCCCTATGAGCTCTCTTGCCACCCCTCACCTCCCTTTCCTCCGTCGGCAGTGCACCTGCCCTACACATCAGCCAGGAGGACCCCCTGGGGAAGCAGGCTCTTGGCTGGTCCAACGATCGGCCACTTCCGCTCTTTCTACCTGTCCAAATCCGACCCATTCCTCAAGGTCCAGGTCTCACACGGCATCTTCTAGCAAACTTTCTTACCTGTCAGCTGGGAGTGACTTCTCTCTTGGCTGCGGTCCATAGTTCTTGGTAACTTTCCTAACACATATGACCTCAAACCACGGTGGCCTGTGCATTCAGGGCCCTAACTAAATTAAAAGCTCCTCCGGGTAGGGCTGAGCTTTATTCATTGCTGACTCTCCTGCAGCAGGCAGCCTGGGATCTTGCTCTCGGCAGAGGCCCCATCCATGTTTGTGGGGTGAACAGATGAGGGGATGATTGGCAGTGAGTGACGCGTAGCAGGTGGCCGTGCGTATTTGTTGAATGGGTGCATGGCAGGGGACGGGAATAAAGCGACTGACCATGGTGACCTCCAACCTTCCTTTCTCTTCAAAGACTTCAGGGTACGAGAGTGAGCGCCCGGAAGGGGGGGCGGGGCCCTGATGTGGAGTGGGCTTCAGAGCGCTGTCTTGACCTGTTCATCCCTAAGAGGCTCCAGACTCTGCATATTTCGTATATTGCAAATGCCTGCATTTTATTGTGTGGGGGGCTGTCCAGTTAGCCAGCCCCAAACTCGAGAGGCCGGTTTGGAAAGGCATGAACAACAGGTGGCTGGTCACATGTCGAGAAGAAGCCCCAAATATTACGCATTCCCCAAAGAAGAAACAGGTGTCCTGGATTAGAAGGAAAAGTAGGAACATGTTATCCCTCTGGTGCCATTGCTCTTATTACCAGCCCAAAAAGGAAGGGAGCCAGCAAATGGCTGGATTCCTGAGCACCCAGATGGCATTTGTTTGTCTGACTTTGTTTTTAGGATATACTTTCCATTATGGTTTGTTGCCGGGAAGCGGAGGACTGGCATGCTGGCCAAGCGACAGGGGGGTGGTGTGAGGTTGACAAATTAGCCCCTAAAATGTGAGAGAGAAAGGATAAGGCCCGAGGTAAGGAGCCTGGGATCTTATTTCTGGAGTCTGGATTCTTGCCTCTGCTAGGGCCCTAACACATTCTCTCTCCTATCCCCGTTTCTTCATCGGAATATAACGATGACACGGGATTTGGACAGTGTTGGAGATTGCTTTCATCTCCAAACTTTTAATTCTAGGCCCAGTTTGTCATTTATGAGATAGACAGGGACCTTTCGGTTTCATTTGCTGATTTTCTTGCGAGCTCCTAGTAATTCAACAGGAGTTTAATTCTTGCTAATGTAAGGTGCAATGGCTCTCGGAGCCCAGTAGAGGGACTCCAGGTCTGCGGCTCCAGCAAGTCTGGGTGTGTCTGCTCCCGAGGGGTGGGTGGGGGTGCTGGCTTTGGGGAGTTATTTGAGAGAGCATTTCCGGGTCCCAGGATGCGGCTGAATCCACTAGGAGTGATTTATCCCCATGGCTCTGGCAGGAAGCATATGTCACAGGTCACTGTAGGAAATGGAGGAGGGGGATACGGATATCCAAGAAGGTCATGAGATGAAGGGAAAGGGGCATATAAAGGGACACGGTCGGGCAGAAATCCTCATGGGGGGCAATGATGAGTTAAGAGGGGAGGTCCAACTCGATGGTCTCTCCATGCCGCTCACATAATTTATTCTGAAATAGAGCTGAGCCACAAACGACTTCAGCACTCAGCTCATAGGAAAGCAGGTTTATAGAAGAAGTGCAGGGGGAGAATCAAAAGGGAGAAAGGAAATGTTAGAGATGGAAAGAAATCAGAAGTTTGGGAGTTGGCAGGATAGCATCTAAACTAAAGAGGGAAGGAATTTGTTGGTTGTGAGTGATAGACTTGGGTAAGTTACGGTAAGAAAAGGTGCTCTGCTCATGAAGACCCCTAGGAAGTGGTGGCAGGCTGAGCTTTTGCCACTAGCCACTAGCTCAACGATGTGACACAGACAGACAGACAGCATCCAGAGTGAAGAAAGTCGTTATTCTCTTCCATGGGCTTTCTCCCCAGAGCTTAAAACAGCACCTGGCTCATGCGTGTTTCATAAAGATATAAATGAACCACCAGTTGGATTCCACCTCTGTATTTTATTTTAGCTTTTCTTTTTTTAAAATATATTTTATTTACTTATTTGAGCGAGCGAGAATCTCAGGCAGACTCTGCATTAGCATTGAGCCCAATGTGGGGCTCGATCTCACGACCATGAGGTCATTCCCGAAGCTGAAACTGAGTCAGATGCTTAACGGACTGAGCTGTCCAGGTGCCCCACCTCTGTATTTTAAAATGAGACACAGGATGAAAGGCATGCAGAGGATGATGGTAACCAGGATGGAGAAGGGACCCAAAATTAGGCCATAAGTGAAGGTCTTCACTGTGGAGAAGAGAAGACTTAGTAGAATAGTGAAAAAGAGTTTTGAGTATTTTAATGCCTCTCTGTGGGAAGAGCAATGAACTTGTTCTGCATGTCTTGTAATGTAGAACAAGGACCAAGGGCAGAAGTTTCAGGGAAAGAAAATTCAATGTCTGAGGACTGAATGGGTCCATTCTGAGAGTGAGCTCCCTGTCCCTGGAAGTATATAAGTACACATTGGATGGATATATGCTCAGCAAAGATATTATAGAGGAGATATATAATGAGTTAGTTACACTAATGGATGTTTACTCTCCTTCCCAACCCTTGCGGAGTCTATGTTTTCATCTTCACAGATTTCTCTGTGTAGAAAAAATGAATTATTTGCCCCTATCCAATGAATTAGCCTGGAGTGTAAGTTCTATCAGGAGCGGGATTCACATCTGTCTTGTCTGTAGCTACAGCTGCAGGAACTGCAGATTCTCAATAAATACTCATGGAGTGAACGACTAAGACAAAAGAAACATGTTATTCTATTTTAGGCCAGTTGAATTCTCCAAGCTGGGCTCCAAGACTTGGACAAGCAGTACAATCTAGACTCTGATTTGACAGCTGTAATTCCAGAGTGAGTCT
The DNA here is from genome assembly GCA_028646535.1 of Procyon lotor. Lineage (NCBI taxonomy): Eukaryota > Metazoa > Chordata > Mammalia > Carnivora > Procyonidae > Procyon > Procyon lotor. The sequence goes on from JAQQSY010002246.1 coordinate 5,653, forward strand.
CTATCAAGAGTATTCACTGGATTGGGGTTTGCCTGAGTGGGAGCTGTGGCCCAGTTGTCCAGAAGCCTGGTAAAATGCAGATTCCTGGGCTCCGGTGAGGCCCCTGCAGTCAGCTCCTGGGGGCGGGGCCTGAGAATCTGTGATACTAACAAGCTCCCCCGTGACTTAGGATTCCAAAGTGGAGAACCACAGGGGTGAAGATTCGTTGACACTCCAGCTCCGTTCCTTTGGAATGTGATGGGATAAAGAACCAGTTGTAGAAGAGAGAGGAATGTTTTAACTTCTTGTAAAAAGTTAACACTTTTTGCTACTTAGACTCCTGGTTCCACAAGTCACAGACTCTGATGGAGACTGTCCCAGACAGTCCAGATGCTGCGGTTAAAACCTCCCGTAAAAGTTACGAAGTGAAGGGATTAGCTATTTCCTTGTGAGCTGACTCAGAGGCCGAGGTCGGAATCTCCAAAGCTGTCCCTCGGCTGGTGGTAAAGCTCTTCTTAATTCTCAGAAGAGGGAACATCAGCCTTATCTCCCGGGCTGGTCACGGCACAACCGGTCACCCCACATTTTGGGTTATTCTTTTGGGTTACTTAACGTTTGGGGACCCACCCATCTCTCTGCAATTTGCCAACCTTCTTCTTCTTCTTCTTTTTTGGCATTAGTGGAGATTTTAAGGCCGAAGCCAGACCCGGTTCCACAGTCTTCCAGACCACCCAGCCAGGGTTACAAACACAGCAGAGACTGAACCCAGCACACCCCAAGGTTCTATTTGCCCAGCACAGCGTTTTTTGTTTTTCGGTATCCGAATGCTTTTCGACCCGGCAGGCGGCCAGGGACCCTCCCTGCTCTCTGTCTCCTGGCCCTTCTCGTCCATTTCAGCAGGCATTTGGATTTCAAGCCCGGATCCCAGCCAGGGTATTCTCTCATAGCAGGTTTCTTCCCCAGATTTCTCTTGACCACAGCAGGGTAAGGCTTCTCAAAGGTCTGCCTGTATGTCAGTGGCACAGCCTCTGTGACCCAGACTTGCAAGGATCTTGGAATGGCTCTTTTAAAATCCCTGCCTGGACACACAGACGTGCTGTATCCACACAGTGGAATAGCATTCAGTCATAAAAAGGAAGGAAATACTGGTACATGTGACAACATGGATGGATCTAGAAAACATTATGCTAAGTGAAAGAAGCCAGACATAAAAGCCTATGTATTGTAGGATTCCATCTATATGAAATACCCAAATAGGTAAACTACAGAGACAGATGGCACATTCGTAGTTGCCAGGCTCTAGGGGTTGGGGGAATGAGAAGCATTTAGTGGGTATGTTTCCTTTTGGGGTGAAAATGCTTTGTAACTAGAAAGAGGAGGTCGTTGTACAGCACTGTGAATATCCTAAAAGCTACCGAATTGTACACTATAAAATAGTTAACCTTTTTAACCTTGAACTGGAAAATCCCCACTCCTTGCCCCTAGCAGGTGGACGGCCTCAGGACCACAAGATACTCGGCTCTTCGCTTTTACTAGAGGGTCCCAAACTCAGCAACAAGGAGACAAGTGAGCCCTTCTGTTGAATCTGACACACAATAACAGTTGTATCATCTTCAGTATAATCTTAGGTCCCAGTAAGTCTTTACTGTGTATCGGGCAATCTATGCCTTATTCGTCCTAATATTCTTCCGGGGTCTCAATGCCAGTTACACCACTTCTTACCTGCATCGTCTCGAGCAAGTCAGTTACCTCTCTGTGCCTCAGTCTCCCCACAGATAAAATGGGGATGATGACAGTATGTGCCTCAGATGATGACAGCTTCAGTGAGTTCATATTCGTAGAGCACGTAGCAGAAGGTCTGTTAGCACTGGCACTATGCAAGTAAGTATTGGCTGTCCTGATTATCATCGTCTACCCTCCCCTACCAAAAAAATCTCTTTGGCAGGATCCAGTCTGGGGAAGGGAGAGGAGTACCTGAGAGACTGAGGGCCGGGGCCGGGGGGCGGGGCAGTGTTTACTCCTGGGATCCTTGGCCCCGTGGGGGGGGGTGGAGTGAGGGGCAAGCAGCAAGCACAGGGCTGGCTGTGTGGGTGGAGTCGGCGAACAGAAGCCGGGCTTGGCTGCCAGCACACCCCTCTGGGAGCCTGGGCTTGGGCCCAGGGACGAGGGCAGCTCAGGAGACGTGCAAAAGCCTCGCTTTGCCTGGCGCTGAGAGGATCAAGTGGGCTTGAAGCTTAATAAAGAGGTGGAGGGAGAAAGTGCTCAGCTCCCAGGAAGCTGCTTAGCACATGCGGGCTAGGAGGCAGGATGAGGGAAGGAGTGTGGCAGCAGCCAGGTGCAGAGGCTCATGGGAAATGCTAACTGCTGATCGTAGTAAGAGTGAGGCCGGCAACTAAACTGCAGGGAGTGCTTACTATGTGTCACCCACTACGCTATCTTGTTATTGTCAGTATGATAACTAATATTTAGAAAGTGCCTATGCCAGGCCTTACACTACGTACTTTAGAACAGTAGTACTTAAGTCGAGGCTCACCACCATAACTAACATTTACTGGCCGCAGAGGCTAAGCCCTAAGCTGAGCGTTATTAACAATGACGGTCACGTCCACGATAGCCAGCATTTTTGAGCGCACGGTGTCACGGGGAATGGCCATCCCTACATTCCCGGAGGTTTACATGAGCTCAGACGGGCAGACCTGGCGGGGCCAGGCTTAGCGTTGAGCCTTCATCATGCGTTTGCTCACTTAATCCCACAGCCTGGCGAGGTGGGCCTAGTGCCAACCCTGTTTTCAGATGGGAACATCGGGGTACCTCGTTCTGTCCAGCACGGTCTCCTCGCCCTGGCCTGGGTATGCGCGTAAGACCGAGTCAGTCTCTGCAGAGTCCCTCTGGGACCTCTGTGCTGAACTTGGCATGGAATACTGCCCCTCTGGGTCCACGGAGCCCGCCCTCCCCAACCCCGAGGGATCCGGTGCCGGGCCCGAGACTGGGCGGCCACACGCTGAAGGAAGGAAAGAGCAGAACCACCTGCTGACCCCTGCGGGCTCCTCAACCCTATCATGCTGCTTCTGGATGCCTCTCAGTTCTGCGAGATGATCATTCCCTTTTTACCTAATGTTGTTTCTGCCACCTAAAAAGTCCAGACTAATAAGACATCTCATTGAGCGAAAACCCGAGTATCCGACAAGTTCTTGCCTTGCCCAGGGGGCAATTTTGTTTCCCAGGAAATAGAGGAAGCAGCCAGGGAAATTGCTACATGGGACCTAATTCTGACCAACGTGGACAAATTGGCTGGCAAAGTAGACGTGACATATAACTGGCGGGAGAAGGGCCACATCGTCTCCAGTTTGAGGTTACCGGAGAGAAGAAGCAAGTTGCAAACAGACTTTAAAACATCGACTTTAAACTACTACGCTATAATATTTTCTATAGGATTCAAGATGTTTGGTAACCCTAAAAGTCTAAAAAAAAATATCGCAGCTCATCCAAAATGAAAATGTAGTCTATTTAAAGTGAAATACGCTTTAGTAGAGTCAGACGTTAGGAGATATCAATTTAGTACAGTAACAGGATATGTTTGAAGAGTCTAAAATTATGTAGCAGGATTGGGGAAACATGAGATTTAAAGTTTTGAAGCATTACTCCTACAAGCTAAGCTGTCAGTAGAGAGATCCAATTTAAAATAACAATGCTAACCTACTAGCTTATAGCAACCAATAGTACGTTGGTGCCTTTTAAAGTGTGGTTTGATGAGACACGTAGATTATGACTGAGGGCTGGTGTTCTACCAGCCATAATGAGAGGCACCTGCCTTGAACATCTATTTGCTCCATGCACTTCTTTTAAGGTACTTGTCAGAGGAAAGAGGAGCCTTCGCTATATGTCAGTGACGTCTCTAGCTGTGCCAGAAATACACACCTCCCGGTACTAGGACCTTCTATCATCTGAACTAAAAAAAAATGTGATCTGAAATAGACTCCGTTATGGAAGGGAAGGTTTGGGGGTAATTACCGAAGCAAGCTTTCAGGGCCCTGGTTTGGATTTGCGTTAACACAGAACTGAGGCTCCTGACTTGATGTTGGGCCCTGGACACATCCTGAAAATTTGAGAAAAGCTACAGACCCTCTCCTTCGAGAAATGTACCTACATGCAAACATCGACGAGCAATTTCTAGGAGATTCATTGGATTCAGAAGGCCAGCTCCAAACTACAGGTTGAGAATTCTGAAAATAGGGGCGCCTGGGTGGCTCGGTCAGTTGTGTCTCACTTCAGTTCAGGTCATGATCTCAGGGTCCTGGGATTGAGCCCCAAGTTCGAGTCTGGGTTCCTGCTCAGTGGGGGAGTCTGCTTGCCCCTCTTCCTCTCCTCCCTCTGCTCCAATAAATAAACAAATAAAATCTTTAAAAAGAAAAGAATTCTGAAAATAAATGGGAGAAACTGCCTTACACAAAGCCTAGGAAGATAGGCCAGCTAACCCGGGCCCAGGGACATAACCTATCTAAACGTTCTTGTTCTCTACATGGGGGAAATTCATGGCTTTTAGCTCACAGGGCTGTTGGGAGGATCAAATGGGAGATTGCATTTGAAACTCAGTACAGTGCTTGGCACATACTCAGTACTCCACGAATATCAGCCGATGGCCTATTATTATTAGCAGGGCCTACAATTTGTTACATTTCTTCCTTCAGCAGAGCCAGGTTTGTCAGGATTTCCTGCCTGTATAGTTAACTATACGAATGATAACAAGAGACCCACTTAAAACTGCGCAGCCGAGCTGCTGGGTTCCCAACGCCCTTCTCTCTCAGACCCTCAGAACACGGGCGGTGCAGCGTAGAAAGACAGATAGGAACAAAGTCTATCTCTCGTTTTCCCCAGGTCCAGGCATTTTGAGAATAAACCCAGAATCTATCTCATGAACCGCATTTTGGGTTTCAGAAACTGCCGCCGACCCAGCAGCTGTAAGCTTTGTGATTACGGCGTGTTTTGCCCAAACCCGCAGCATCTCGGCCATTATTCTGCTGCACGAGATCAATGGTGTGATTTCCTGGTGAAGCCCAAAGGAAGGATTTGGACAACAAACAGATTAGAAATCTGGCATCTTTACAGAAACAGTTAAAAGACTGAATGCACAACAGGACTTAAAACGAAGAAAACTTGCTTTGGTCTCCCGGGGGGGAGTCCCCCAGAAGTTTTCTCGACAGACGTCAGCCTTCTCCCAATTAGAGCTCATCAGAAAGCCATCACACCGTAATTAAAACACAAACAAACTGACCCAACAACCTCCCGAGGCCTGCTGCCAGTGCCTCGTTGTGTTCCGCTGCAGAACTGACAAGACTGGGTTTCTAAACTTTGCAACCTTCCCAATGTTCGCGTGCGCTCCCTCCCTCTCTCTGTCTCTCTGTCTCTCTGTCTCTCTTGTATGTTGCTTCTGCACGGGGCACTTAGCACCTTCGCATTCAGTCTCTCTGATATTCATGAGGATCTTGTGGAGCACACCTGCTCTCTGTGGGCAGGAGGGATGTGGGCCTGCCTCAGTTTCTCCACCACATGATGCTTCCTCCCACAGTGGCCTTTGCACCTGCTGCTCCCTCGGCCTCCACCATCTTTCCTCCCCTCTTCATCCTCCCACCTCCCACTCATTTCCAAGATCTTGGCTTGAAATCGTCCTTCTCCAGCAGAGCCTCCTCTGACCTCCCAGGCTCGATCAGGAGCCTTCTAAGCACACTGTCATTGCTCCCCGACTTTCCCTTCACTGCATTTATCGCAGCTTGTCGTTACATTTGTGTTTCTATCTAATTAAAGTCACCCTCCCCTCCCAAGAGTGAACTCCATCAAGGAAGCGAGCACTCCTGCTTTGTTCACGTCTGAGCACCCAGCACAGCACAGAGAGCCTGGCACATTGCATGGCCCCGGTTTGAGTGTATGAACAAGAGAGAATAATTATTCTCATTTTGCAGGTGAAGGAAGAGACCCAGAGAAGGAAGTCACTTCTCAAGGTCACAGACGTGCTGGTGCTTGAACCCAGGAGTCCCGGCTCTCCTCACTTCTGTGCTGCCTTCAAGGAGAGTTTTCTTGCCATTTCCGGGGAATATCATTCTGAGGCCTGGTACTCCCACCCAGGGAGGGCGTCCAAGACAATCAGAGGCCCGGCTGTCAGGGGTAGCAGAACCCCAGGTGGCTGCCATCCCTTAAGACACCCACAGCCCGAGTCAGCATGACTCCAGCATGGGAAGGCCTGGGCCCCCTCACTGTACAATCACATAGCATCGCTTGAGGCAGGTCTGAATGCCCTGCAATTACTCCCACTCTCCTAGGAGCCAGGAGGGTAGGAATGGAGATAATTAGGGAGGAGGGTGACAGGCCCTTCTTCATCACCAAGAATATCTCCCACCTCCCGCAGGCATCTCTCTCTGTCGGTTTGTGCATTCTCTCGAATGATCACCAAGCTGTTCACCTCATCACTTAACCCTTTCAGCATTCTGTGAAGTTCTGGCCAGAAGCAAGGCTTAGAGATTCTGACACACGAGGAGGGCAGTGAACTTGTCTGACCCGCTCGCTGCTACATCTCCAGTCGTTAAGGGAGCACTGGGCACACAGGCAGTGCTCAATAGATATTTGTTGAATGAATGAATGAACTAAGAGCTCTCCATGTGTCACAAACTCACCATATCTTGTAGGGACTGTTATTAGCCTATTTTACAGGTTAGGTAACTGAGGTTCAGTGTTAAGAGACTTGCCCAAGGTCAAAAACTTGGTAAGCAGTGCAGCCAGCATTCAAGGCACCAAGTGGGGAGACGGGGATTGGGAATTTGGGCGGGGAAGATAAAGATGTTGATTGTTCTAGGGATGTGAGCGAGAGAATAGTTTCAACACTAGGAAATGTGTTTACCAGGAGAGGGGGAGAGGAATACCATGCAACGAATTTCCAAACTGAGCGCACAGTCCATATTCCGCCGGTGGTCGCGGTCCACAAAGACATAGTGCGGGATGCTGAGACTCAGGGGGACTTCTCCGCACATAACCCAGCGTCCCGCAGCAGGAAGCGCTAGGGATCAGTGCTGATGGAAGAGGAAGGTCCAGTCCTTGTTGGGACCTAAGTAGCAGGCAGGAGTGAGGTGGAAAGAGCACCGGGGTGGGCTTCATAAAGCCAGTCTACCCCTACACGCTCTGCCTTTCTCTGGGCCTCACAACTCCCATCTATACAATGTTACTGTTACTACTAGTCTAGGGTGCCCTCTGGGACCCTTCAATCTCCACTACCTGTCTCACTGTACTAATGTAAGTATGTGGTTGTAAACTCACAGCATCTTAGAAATGGACACCTAGTCCAATCCAGCCGAGAATTCCTGCTCCAGCATTCCCAGTAGAAGGTATGAGATGCTCTTGACTACCTCTGGGCCAGTGATTCTCAACCGAGAGCAATTTTGCCCCCCACCCAGGACAGATGTCTGGGATGCTTTTTGTTGTCACAACCGGAAGGAGTACATTATTAGAATCCAGTGGGTAAAGACCACGTATGTACTAAACGCCGTGCAAGGCCCAAGATGACAGTCCCTACACCAAAGACGTCTCTGGCCCGAAGTGTCAACAGTGTGAAGGTTGTGAAGCCCTGCTCTAAGCAAAGGCATGCATTGCAAGTTGAGGGAGCTTCCAGCCGCGGGCATTTGTGGCTAGCACCCTCGTGACAGGAAGACACACGCCCCGTGACTGCTTCCCTGGCCTTAGTCCTGCTTTGAGGGGAAATGTGGAGGAAGGGCCCTCCAGTGGCTGGTTAAACATCTGGGGATGAGGAATCACCCAGCTGCCATTTCTTTACCCGCCTCAGAGCCTGGTGGATTCTGTCCCCTGAGGGGGTGATTCTTAGCCCACCCATCCTTTGGGTCCCGGCTCCTGGCCCTTCCTCAGGGCATCTTCCCCGATGCCCACCCCACACACTAAGGGCTCTCAGAGTTCCATACTTCCCCCCTTCATGAAGCTTATCGTGATGGATGGCCGGTTATCTGTGGGATTCCTGACTGTGGCCCCCCTCCCCTGCATGGGGCTGGGGCTCAGGCTGGAGCTCACTAGGACCCTGGGGGCAGAGCCCACACTCGGTCGTCTTGGGAAATGGTTGTTGAGCAGACAGAGAAGCAATTGCAGGCGGGCTCTAGCAGCCCAGATGTTGGGCTTACTCAGGG
>JAQQSY010002247.1:0-13807 GCA_028646535.1 Procyon lotor
TATTTTGCTCTCCTCACCACTTCTTCCCATACATTAGGCTCCCTTTCTTTGGCTTGACTTTGATGACTGACTTGTACCAAGTGAAGAGTAACAATTAAACTAACCTTGAGAAGAATGTGGAAAAAGTTAATTCTTAAGACCAGAAAAGCAATAATCACAGCAAAAACAACGGCAGACACTTATGTAGTACTTATTATGTACTACTGGTTTATGTGCATTACACATAGTAACTCATCTTATTCTCAAATCAAGCCTATACAGGATTAGGAAACTGAGGCCAAGAGTGGTGATTTGCTCAGTGTCATGAAGCTGTTAAGGCAGGGAGGGGATGTAGGGCCCAGGGGCAGACCATGCCAAGATGGGCCACTTTGATATGAACATTATTTGGAATTAAAAGCAATCTTAAAAAAAAAAGAAAGAAAAGAAAAAAAGAAACAAGTATTAACACATCTGTTTGAATTGAAAAACAAAGTTGGGTTCTAACAAACAGTAAGTATGATTAAGCTGATTTAGAATGAGGATGGGCTTTGCTTAGTGGGTTAAATGGTGGGCATTTTCCAGAAACATATTTTGAAAAGATTGTAAAGTGAAAACACTTCATTAAAAAAATGTATTAAAAAAAAAAAGGCAATCCAAACCCAGCAGATTCAGAAAAAGCTCTTTACTTTCCCCTCAACTACTTAGCTTTACTAGGAAGAGAGCTTTTAACAGGGATTCCTCCTCACCTAAGACACTCATCTGCATAATAGTACAACCTTTGATTTCCAAACATTTCCTTTTACCTGCCTGCTAATGGTTTTTCTCCCCTTTATACTTTCAGACCCTTATCCCTCTCCTTAGCTAATACAAGGATCATGTTTGCCTGACTGTCTTTAGAATTTCTCCCATCTGTGTGGATTGTCCGTATGTATGCTATTAAATTTGATTTTCTCCCGTTAATCTATCCTACATCAATTTGATTCTTAGTCCAGCTAGAACGACCTTGAGGAGATAGAGAAAATTCTTCCTCTGCAACAGGGACTTGAACTCAGTTTGTCTGATTCAAAGCAAATGCTCTCAATCATTGTTCTATTGTATTTTTTTTTTTTAAAGACAGGGAGACAGAGAATCTTAAGCAGGCTCCATGCTCAGTGCAGAGCCTGGCGTGGAGCTGGATCTCACATCCCTGAGAGCATAACCTGGGCCTAAATTAAGAGTTGGGTGCTCTACTGACTGAGTCACCCAGGCAACCCATACTGTATTTTTAATGTATAGAAATACACATGATTTCCTTGACACACAGATTATAAAATAGAACAAATAGAATACAATCATCAAATTCTCTTCTCCAATGAATTTACCTTGTCACACTCATAACATTCAATCATTAAAAAACTTATCACCCAGTGCAGTGAAAGAAAACATTATGAAATGAAGTGATGGATCCAAGGGAGATTTTATATTTAAGTCTGCTCTATGCTCTCTATAGTAGGCTAAACAAACACTGGCATTTCTCTGGGTCTCCCTTTTCTCATGTCTAAATGATGGTCTTGAAGATTCTTTTAAACTCTAAAATCTATGAATTAAACTGTACTTCTAAGATAAAATGAAAAAAGAACAAGAGCATTATCTGGAGATTGTTTTTTACCATGATTGCTATTGTTTAGAAAATATGATTGATAATTTTCTTTAATCTAAAAGTTTTCACAGGAGAAGTTTCTAATTTCCTGGCATTTTAAAGAAGGTTTACTATATGGTGTGAAGGCATTTGTATTTTAATAGAGAGCAAGTTTTTACAAATGCATGTTAATTACATAATACATATTGCAGTTCATAGAGCAATGGGTAAATTCATCTACTTTTCATGCAAGAGGGATCCTGTTTTGCACTTCAGACTAAAAGCTGAAAACAATTTCCCTCTTATTATTAAAGACAATGGACAGTTAAACAGGGAGGGTCAGGGTCGATAAGGAATAACCTTCATTACCTGGTTGCATGGGTAACAATTGGCTTGATGTGACACTTTCCAAATTATAAGATATTCAGGTTAACAGTAATTTGGAAATAGTTCCTTGTGCCTAGAAAGAAAAAAAATAGTCACTTGGAGAAATATAAATGGAAACATAAATTACAGATCTTATGGAGGAAAGAATAAGGGTTATTCTGTCACAGAATGTGACAGTACACTGCACTGACTTAGTAACAATGGTCTGGAAATTGGTTTCAGGGAGGAAAGTAAATATTCCTAAACATACTGTGAAATCTGAGTTCCTTGCAGACTCTATTCTTAGGGTCTAACATAGTGCCTTGGACATAGTAGTAAGTCAAATGTTTGAGCAATGAATGAATTAGGACTACATTTAGCACTTTAATATTGATGATGAGAAAGTGGGATGCATACAGAGGAGGACGGCAGGATGAGAAGACAGAATTTTAAAATTAAATCCTGTGAGGATAGGTTTAAAAATCTGGGAGTGTTAGATGAAATTTTCAAGGAAACCAGAAAGCTGTTTTTACGCAGCCAAAAAATTATAATATATCAAAGAGTTGGATTTGTTTCATATGACTTTAACGGATAGAACTAGAAAAAATTGGCAGAATCTTTTCTGTAGGGGAAAAGGATCTTGGAGGAAAAAGGAGAATCAATCTACGCTGCCCAAAAACAGCTCAGGGTTATTTGGGGAGGCCATGAGAGTCTCATAGTTAGAGACATGCTAAGAAAGTAGATAGAAGTCAACAAGAGTGCTGTAGAGGGGGTCTCGTTATTCAGTGGTCTTGAATTTCTTGGTTTTTGAGTGCTTTTAAGGCCCCTATGACTAGGAGCCCAGCACTTAAGTTTAGGGCCCAGTGCTATGAGTAATGAATAGTGTTGGGTAACAAGAATTCCTATCCCCTCAAAGGTCCTTCTAGCTGAACTAAGAATCAAATTGATATGAGACAGGTTAATAAGAGAAAATCAAATTTCCTATGTATGGGGAATCCACACGGATAAGGAAATTCCAAAGCAGATTATATATATATATATATATATATATAGTCATTATATATATAATATATAGTGTGTATATATATATATACACTATATATATATATAATGTATATATATACATATATATATATGTCATTCTGAACTAAGAAGAACAGATTAAAGGTCTGGGATTTCAGAGAGAAGGAATGTTGTTCTCAGGGACCTAAAAAGAGCAGATGTTTGCCTTACCATACAGATGGGTCACTAGGAGAAAAATTATCTCTGTTAATGACTTTTATTCTAGAAAAGACCACCAACTTAGCTTTTTCTGTGGGGTGAGGGAGGGACAAAAGTTTCTCTTGAGCCCACAGGGTCTCAAGTACCTTGAGCTCAAAATAATCTACACACCAAAGTGGCACATTTTAGAGGGTGTAGTCCTGACCCCCTTCAATAGTAAGTGAAATCTTAATAGAAGAAAAAATGATTCTGATGCCACATTGCCATAAGAAGTCCATCAGTTATAATGTGGAAGGTTAGCACCTTGTAGTGGTGGAGCAAGGGTGAGAAAAACTTCCTAAATTACTGAATGAGGAATATTAAGCATTCCTCTCCCTTCCTTTCATCACTGTCTCAGGAAGACGGGCTCTGAAATAGAGATTAGTGTGCAGCAGTTTGACTAGAGAATGAAAGTGACATCCACATCTATCAAAGGGAAGTCAAGAAAGCTGGATTGAGCAGAGGAAGCCAATTTCAGGTTGCTATGAAATTTTGGTGGTAGGCCTCAAGTTTTGAAGCTCGAATAACAAATTTGAGCCCTTCTGAGTCGGGATGAGGAGGATGGGCTTCTATACTTCTATGTTAATCAGTCATTGGTCACTAAAGGGCCTGTGACCTTGGGTGAGGGCACTTTCTTCAACTGACATTTGAGGAACTGAGAGCATGAGGCATTTCTGCCAGCAGTGCTCTGAGCAGTTCAGGAGTGAGTCCTCCCTCCTGAAGAGGAGTTTGGCTTGCACGTGACAGTGCCTAAAACAACTGTTTTTATATAACTAAATTCAGATTGGCAAATATTGTACTTTAGTCAATGAATGATTCTAAAATCAGTCTTTTCCAACCATTCATGTTGTCACAGTTGTCTATGCTGTTTAGTGTTGTCCTAACGTTCATATTTAAGGCAACCATTGGCCACATGACCCAGCTTCAAGATGGATAATCTAATGATGCTTATGATGTAACATTTTTAACAAGGTTTAGTAAGTCCATTACCAACTCCCTTTTTCTGTGTTGGTTTTCATTCTTGTATAGGTTGCTTAATCATAATACCTAAAACTACTTGGAATACAGGAAAATGTGACCACACTGTAAACCAGTCTGTAGTTACAGTTCTACTGTTATTACAAACATGTGTAATTTATGATAAGGGCTTTGTGCAATCATTTCCCTCATTCCAGATCTTCCCTTAGCAAAAATATTTGACAGCACCATCACTTCTCCCCCAAAAAATATTTAAAAAAAAAAAAAGAAGTAAAAACACACTAAGATTTGAGGGAAGAAAACTTATTTTTAATCAGAGATTCATTATTGCCTTTAATTATCATTTTTAGATTTGATTCTGGGTTCTCCCACATATTAAATATAAAATATTGGGTAAATGTTTTACCTTTTTGACTCTTAATTTCTTCTTCAGTAAATTGAATGTAACATTGACCTCACATGATTGTTGTGAAGAATAAACAAAAGTTAATTAGTAAATACCTATGAAACATGATGCATAATCACATAGAGGCTTGATTAATGTTACAACCCCTGTCTCCATTGAGGAAAGTGCACCCTGTGGATTGAGAAATGGCCTAATTAAGAGTTTGACAGTTTAGTAATATGCATCATAATGTTTGTAAATTACATTGACAGGTAGGGAGGAAGGTAGCTGTTTAAGGATATGCCACTCTTCTTGACTTGGGTTAGTCTTGCCCTGGCTCCTTAGGAAGTTCCCCAACCTTGGGCTCAGTTCTCCAAGATGAGGCCGAGCTCTCTCAGTCACAAGGCCACAGCCACCACAATAATCAGTGGAACTAGAAGGGTCATTGGAATAAATGGATCACGAACATCCAATCTATCTGGTGATACCGCAATCACATTAAATAGAGGACATTTTAGTTTCCTCATAAAGTCTCTGGGTGGTCTTTCTATCTTGGGCCACAGAGACAGTTGTTGTTGTATTCGATAAATCAATTCTTTGGAACATAAAATTCTATACTAATAGATACTAACAGTTTTGTAGATAAAGCACTTAAAATGTAGTAAAATGAGAGCTTGACTGGACCTATGACCTGGCCTTGCTGCTTCTAAGCTGGGTGGTGTTAGATAAGTCTTATTGAAGACTATTTCATCATCATGAAAATGGCCTAATAATACTTACCTTAAAATTACTTTGCAAATGAAATGAGATAAATATTTATACATGAAGAAATAAAATGAGATGAGCTCTGGCAAAATACAAGAAGAGCTTAATAATTCTTGCTGGGGGATATTCTTACTGGATGTGGAGTTCTAACCATTTAGAAGGTATTCCCTTTTCAAAGGGTGATTCCTCTACTGATTTATGCAGATCTCCCCACTGACTACAAATGCAGTTTCCAAAAAAAGAGTGGGAGGCACACTTTCAGCTCTGGCTCTGGCTTCCTGGGAAAGTTGTGCTTTGAAAAAGAAGGGTGAGTGACAGCCTTTTTTTGCTAAAAGGGTAAAAACATTCTGTGTGGAGCCCTCTTCTACAGAACTTTCGACACTGATTAAGGTTTGGCACATCGTATCCTGACAAGTTATGCTAGAGGAAGAATATGGAACAAAGGCCATTGGTATCATGACAGTTCCAGGACTGGTGCAGAATGCACAGCTCTGACAAGAGCAATTGTCACAGCAGACGCCTCATTCATTTCTATATTTCTTTATATTACATATCGTTGATGGCTGGCCATCTTATTATCCCTACCAAAGCACAGGATTAGCCCTTGAAATCATTAATAGAAATGGCCAAGTTGTCTTTTTCTTTCCTTTTTTTTTTTTTCTGAAAGTCTCCATCTATGTGAATTTTTGTGTTGAAGGAAATATGAAAAGAGCAATTATCAGTCTCCAGGATGGTCACCAAAGGAGGCACATTATTTATGACTTTTAAATGACAAATCCTGAAACCGCTTTGAGTCCAGGCAGGATAAAAGGTTGGTATTAAATGTGACCTTTGATTTTAATGGTCTCAAGCAGAAATGCTCATTTTGGCTGTGCAAACTGTACTGTAAATTATTGACCCAGTTCCTTGTCTTTTTCAAGCAGGGAGGCAGAAGGGATGGGCAGACAGCAGCAAACTTACTTTTTTTTGTCACCTATGGTCTTCAAAATAACAAGTTGTTTGAACGTAACCATTATTCCCCCTACACCATTTTTATATAACACATTTAAATACAATTTTCCTGAAAGCCCCTAACTGAGCTACATCAAGCCTTATCATTTTATGGTAAATCCCTTCCCTCCTGCACCCCTCACTTTCCACATCTGTAAAAAGACAGTGTCAGTCTGTAAGACCAGGTTATCTGTTTCTTTCTCTCCATCTTATGACCATATAGCCTTCCTGTTTTTATTAACTATGAAAGAATCACTGTTAATCATGACAACAGCCCAGCAACTTACAGCCAAATAGGTGATGCAAGGAGTATCAACTTGTGTAAGATCTCAGTATTTAAAGGTAGGCCCTGCTGTGCAATTCTATGTAAGTGACAGTGTTGCAACACGAAGAAGATGCATTTACAAAATAAGGCAGGGAACAAAGAAGATCAGTTGCAAATACATGTTGCTCAAGTTGCACAATGGCCTATTTGGGGGAACATCGTAGGCTGTTTAATGTTCCTGTGTATAACGTGGGAGACTTCACTTTGTAGCAAGAGTCTGAACTTTTGTGTTTTCCTATTTCTTTTAAACTATGCAGCTATGTAGGGTTTATTATGTTCTTTGGAAGGAAAAGAGATTTTGAGTTGTGCCTTTTTTTAAGCATTTAGAAATTACCATGCAGCAGATCGCATACTTTCTTTAGAATTTCTTTGTGAAATAGATTTTGTGGCATCACTAACTCAGCTGGCATTGATTTTGCATGTCCAGAATTGATCTTTCATCCATAATACACTCGATCCACTGTCTTCTCCTTTCTGGTTAACAGCAACTCTGCCCTGCTAGTTGGTTAAAAAACAAACCAAAATAAGAGTCCTGAAATCATCCTTAGCACCTCTTTTTTCACAGCTCACATATAATCTGTTGGGAGATTCTCATGCCTCTATTTGTTTACACATAAGCATAATCTGACGATTTCCCACTCTGTCTGCATTTCCACTATGATCCAAACCATCAACACTTCTCCTCTGGAGTTGACTAACCTGCTAACTTATCTTCCAGCTTCTACCATTGCCCCATGGAAACTATTCCAAACAGCAGTCAGAGTTTCATTCCAAAATATATGAGACATCATGGCATCCCTCCACTTTAAACTCTAAATGTCTCCCTTCTTCATTAAAAAGCAAGCATCTTTGGAGTGGCCTTAAAAGGATATGATCCCTCACTGTGTTTTTTACTTTATCTCTTGATTGTATTCCTTTTTGTTTATTTCTCTCCAGCCACCCTGGCCTCATCTCTGGGCTTTGGTCTCATCTTTCTTGATAAACCTATGAATCTGCTAAAACTATAGCACCTGCCCCCAACATATACCAAACTTACCCCCAACTACATTTGTAATAGATCTTATTTATTTTAATATACTAATATTTATTACATTTATTGGCTCCCTTCTACTCTCTGCCAGAATATAAACTCCATAAGGATAGGTTTTTTATTTCTCTGCATTGCTATGCTCTGATATACACAGAACAGTGCTTGGCTCGGAAATACTGACTAGCGGTTGTTTGGCTAATTCTATAATAGATACCAAAGTTAAGTGGAAGTGCTACAATTGTCATTTGTGTTTAATTTAATAAAGTCCCAGGTGGCTATGCAACTGTCCGTTCTTCCATCTGTTTTTTGTGACTATAGTGTTGACTTTTCCAGAATTTTATCGACATGCAAATATTGAAGGTAATTCCCTTCTTAGAGCTGTCCCTAAAGCTTCTGGTATTACTAGGTATTTCTATTCGGATTTGTGGGAGCATGAAGTACTTCCAGCTCTGTGTGAGCACCAAGACTTATTTCTAGTGGTTCTTTTCCTCATCGTGGGTAGTTTCCTCTCATACGTATCAGTACCCTTCCAAATACTTACAGGGCTTTGTAGAAATGCAGAATTTTCCTCTTTCTCTCTGGTACTCTGCCCTGCAGTTAGCCACCTTGGGTCCCTGAACTCCGAGGTCTATTTCCTCAATTCAGAGAGTTTGTGGGCTGTCTCAGTTCTTCCTTTTTGTGCTGCTTCCTAGAAACTTCTTACTGGAGTAACGGTAATGCCCACCATATTTGGTTCCCTTCTCTCAAGGATGGCAGTTTTCACTGCCTATTTTTCAACATCTGAAAACCTTTCTGGTTTTTGGTGTTTAAAGTAGAAAGGTAAATCTAATCACTTTTACCCCAACATGGCCAAAACAGAAGCCTAGTGGAAAACTATTGAAGGCACTTCTTAAAGTTATTTTCTTTAAACAAAGGAGCATATAAGTGAATCAGGTAATAAATGGAATTATGACTAATTTTCACATGCATTGAACCTGCAAATTATCAGCAGAAAATTAATAAATTACAAGTCAAAGGGTTTGATATGTAACTCCATCAACTGCAATGATTTGACTTTGGGCAGGTCACTTTGAGTTTTAATTTCAATTTCATCATCTGTTTACATGGGGACTAGAAGTCCTGCTTATTTGTGATAAGTTACATCAAGGAATAAATGGGGTCATGTATAGAAAATGCCCGTCTCTAAAATCCTGTACTTATAAGAGGTGAGTTCCTTATTCTCATTACTATTATATGTTAACTAGAAAATTCAGGATGATAAAACATTTCTTCTTAATTTTAATTCATTTTGTGCATGCTTATCCTGATGTGTTATGTAGACAAGAATGCATTCTATTGTAATATGACGTGTGTCTGTTAGGATTTGTTTTAACCTTGATATAACGACAAAAATTGATAATGCTAGGGGTTTAAACAAGATAGAAGTTTATTTCTATTACATAAAAGAGGTCCAAAGGTATACGATTATAACCAGCATAGGATTTTCAGAGGACATTGTAAACCCAGGTTTCTATTTTGCTGTTTTCCACTTTCCGTGATGGCGTTCATCACCTCTTGATTCAAGAGGGTTACTGGAATTCTAGCCATTGCATCTACATTTCCATAATGGTAGCAGAAAGAAGCACAGGCTAACAAAATGTTTTCCTACAAGCCAAATTAGCTCATTTTAATCAGCTTTTTGGAGCATCTCATAACATACTCCTATTTACATTCTATTACCTTGAATTTGGACAGGGAAGACTAATAGAGGATTTTTTTTCTATAAAATACTTGTATAACAATATGTATTTTGTTATCAGAAAAGAATATAAAAATAAATGTTGATAAGCAACTTTCAGTTTCTGCCAAATAACTCTTATTTGCCAACAAGGAATCTCTGAGCTAGTTCAACATAAGGTACTTTACAAGCATACTATATACTGATTCTTGACATAAGTACAAGACACTCACAGACAAACAGCCATTAGGATAATTCAAAGAATATTCTGAAGGCATTCTTTTTTTTTTTTTTAATTTTATTTATTTATTTGACAGAGAGAGATCACAAGTAGGCAGAGAGGCAGGCAGAGAGAGAAGGGGAAGCAGGCTCCCCTTCTCTCCCCGTTGAGCAGAGAGCCCAATGCGGGGCTCGATCCCAGGACCCTGAGATCATGACCTGAGCCGAAGACAGAGGCTTTAACCCACTGAACCACCCAGGCGCCCCTCTGAAGGCATTCTTCAAAGAGATTTCCTGACAATGTTTTGAGCTGTCATGGTTGAATTTTATGGGATGCATTCTCTGGAATATCATGACACACATTGTCCTCATCTTATGAAATAACTATTTCTGTAAATTATATCTGAACTGTTTTCTAAATTGAATTCTTTTTTCATTGATACACAATAACTTCAAAACTATTTAATTTTAATTCCAAGATGATTTTTAAGACTCTTGAGACCTTATCTTTAAGGTTTTCTTGACTTTCTCCACCTCTGTGTAGTAGCTAATGATCTGTATAGTGATGCCTAAATGCACTAAGAAGTTTGCTATTTAAAGGAGCTCTGAGCTCCTGATATGAATCCTTTCATAAAGCAAGGAATGTATTAGCAGTGGAAGTAATTACCCTGTAATTGATCTGGCCCTAAGTGGGATTTTCCTATGTTTAGCTATGTGAGTGTGATTTTCACTGGATGTCCCATAGGCACCTCAACTTCAGCATGTCTAAAATGGTGGCAGGGAGCCCAGTTAGGAGGCTATTGCTATGACTTGACACTGGTTTCTCTCCACTCCAATTCATAAACCACTCTGATGCCAGAGAAATATTTCCTAAAAAACAAATGTACTCATTTCACTGCCCTGCTAAAAACTCTGCTGGATCCCATTGCCCACTGGATAAATGCCAAGCCCTTTAGCAGAGCATTGATGGTCCTTGACATTTTGGCCCCAACTGCTTTTCCAGCAACATCTCCTGCCATTCCCCTCCAAATACCATATGCTCCAGCCACACTTCACTTCTTCCCACTCTCCAAATACACCAAACATTTCATACTTCTCTGCATTTGCCTTTTGCTATGCCTGAATTGCTCTGTGTCCAACACCTTTTCTATCTGAAGAATTTCTCTTTCTGCAAGCCTCAGCTCAACTCTGTCTGTTCCAACTCCCCAAAGAAAGTCAATCATCTCTCTCTTTATATCCATAGCAATCTGCTTCTACTTATATTTTATTGTAATTATCATTATATGTCTGTCTCCACAATTAGACTATAAGTTTAGGGGCCATGACATAATAAATTTTTCTGTATGGGGGTGGGTAACCTTTGGGTGTTTACTAAATCCCAGATGCTATGCATTTTACAAGTAATAGGTCATTAAATCTTCTAATATAGGGTATTGTGATTATAAAGTATTATTTCTATTTCACTGATGAATAAAGGTTGCTCTAAGATATTAAGGAGCATTCTTGTGGTCAATGAAGTCTATAGCCATGGTTTTAAATCCATGTCTGATGCAAAGGCCTAGATATTTTTTTTCCCTAATATAACATGCTCCATCCTCAGAACTTAGCACCATGATTGAATTCTAATACATGAAAAATGTATGAAATTGAGTTTAGGCTCTCTCCAAAAATCACATTCACCCTCAGAGGATGAGGTTTCCCACCACCGAGGTTAGTTAAAGGATGCTCCAGAGGTAGTTTCCAGAGGGGCTTTCCAAGAGCATTAAGAGCCAGGGGAGAGCTTTAGAGGTGGATGCAGCTGCCCTTTCAATTAAATATGAAACATTACTTCGTTTTCCCCAGCAAGTGTTTATTTCAATAGCAGCAAAGCAGATTTTTCCAAAAGAAAAATAGAGCTTAAACATGGACTCGCCATCCTCCACCCTGTCTCATTAAAATTTTATTTTTCCTTTTGGTAAAATGTACAGTAAAAGATTAGTAATATGTGGTAAAGATTTATGGTATGGTTTGGAAACATTTGTTTATTAATGTAGATTAAGGTGGAATACTGTCAAAAATGAGCAAAAAGACATAAAGAAGTACATCCATATTTATTAGATAATTGAGTAGTTATAACTTGATGGATATAAACATGAAACATACTTATGTTTTGTTATGCTTTGTTCTTTCTGTCATGCTAATTTACTTAAATTTACTTCGTTAAATCCCACCTCCCTACTTCTTAATGCCATGCAGGGTAGGTTCTATGATTTTTCCAGCCACTCGGTTCACTTTAGAGTAAACCTCTAATTTCCTGTCTGATTTCGGCTTATAGCCCTTCTCCTTTGGAAACTAAAACTAAGACCCTTAACTTTGTGAAGTGGTGGAAAATAGGGTTCCTTATGGTAATGTCCAGGACCTATTCTGGGCCTAGAGTCTCTGGGTTTTTAGGGAAGGGGAAAAGGATAGGGAAGGCAAAGATACCCATATGACTAGACACCTGTAGAGAGTGGAGTTGTGTCCATGGCATTGCTTTGAATTGGCCTGGTTTTGTCCGATGAAAGGACTACAGCTGATGCATGGTCTCCATATAAACCCTATCATGGTTTCCTTGGTGTCATGTTCAATTTCCTGGGACACTCTACTGCTGAGGACCTCTCAGAGATCCCTCTCAGAGAGATAACTATGTTTCTGATTGACCCCATCAGTGGTACACAATACTAACAACTTCCCTGGGTAAAGCATTCTGTTCTTTGCCCATAGCCAACTGGACCCTCAGGATGTAAAACCAGGGAGATTCCAGGGTCTCTTTCTTTGTCCTGCAAGGGATGTAGAGCCTGGCATGGATTGGTGTCACTCCCATCTTCTTCCCTTGCACATCAAACCACTGCAAGGCCTCCTCAATGATCTATTTTAGCAGACGATCTGATTTCCAAGTCTCTAAATTAGAAATGATCATCATTTTCTTTTTCTCATAGACCCAAACTTCAGGTGACACAAATCACATTCTACTGAGGTCTCTTTAATCCCTCTCTGCTTTAGCTATGCTATTAGGGCAGAGATGCTTATTTGCACAATTTAGCAAGCGTCCAGTCAGAGAATAAGATGGCAATCTCTCCTTGGCAGGCACTCAAGTTTTAGGAGTGATACTCTTGGACCCTTCCTCGTTTGGCTTTGGGAGAGATCTTCTTCTTCTCCTAACCTCCAAGAAGGGAAGGGAATTAATGATTGTGTCTTCATGAATGAACCCTGCATTCCTCAGAGGCCCAGCTCCAAGAAAACCTTCTCTTATCACTAATCCTTTTCTTTTATTAAATGGAAGGAAGGGGTGAGGTGATGATTGGTGGTAGTAATTTTTGGTAATTCTTTTATCTGTTATTAAGCACTATAAAGTGTGTGTATGTGTGTATCATTACACTATCATACAGAGTATTTGCACTGCCCTAAAAATCCTTTGTGCTCTCCCTGTTCATTTCTCCCCTGGAAACCACCGGTCTTTCTGCTGTCTCCATCATTTTGCCTTTTCCAGAATGTCATATGCTTGGAAGCATATAGTATGTAGCCTTTTCAAATTGGTTTCTTTCACTTAGTAATATACATTTAAGGCTCCATTATGTCTTTTCATGGCTTGATGGCTCATTTAATTTTGGTCCTAAATAATATTTCATTGTTCGGATGTACCACAGTTTATTTATCCTTTCACCTCCTGAAGGACATCTTGATTGCTCCTAATTTTGGTAAGTATGAATAAAGCTGCTATAAACATCCAAGTACAAGTTTTTCTATGGACATAACTTTCCAGCTTCTTTGGGTAAATACCAAAGAGTATGATTGCTGGATTATATACGAAGGGTATGCTTAGTTTAGTTAGAAATCACCTAACTGTATTCTACCTGCAGTATATGAAAATTCCTGTTGCTCCACATCCTTGCCAGCATTTGGTATTGTCAATGTTTCAGGTTGTGTAGTAGCATCTTATGATGTTTTAATTTGTATTTCCCTGATGACATATGATGTGGAGCATCTTTTATACGCTTATTTACCATGTATATATCTTGTTTGGTGAGTTATCTGTTAAGGTCTTTGGCCCATTTTTATATCAATTGTTGAATTTTAAGAATTCTTTGTTTATTTTGGATCATGGTGGTTTATAAGATAATATCTTTTGCATAATATTTGTTTCCCCCAATCTGTGG
>JAQQSY010002248.1:0-13807 GCA_028646535.1 Procyon lotor
ACACACACACACACACACACACACACACACACACACACAAAACCCTGGACTTTGACAATTAAATTGAGAAGGAAAACAGGGGAAAAGAAGACTAAAATTCTATTGACATGAAAATGTCTGGCATGGTCAGAAAAAGTGAGTGAACCAGTGAGGCTGAGCTGGAAGATGGAGGAAAAAGTCATAACCTGGTACCAGCAAGTCATCTGGGAGATAAATTGTGGTGAGCATACTTGCTACTTCAAACCAGTCTGGGCTTTTCACAGGAAGCAATGAAGGACTACTTACAGGTTTTGAGGAGAGTGGGCTGATTCAATCCATGACTTCAGATGATGACTTCAGTTCTTTGAGTGAAAAATAAATTGCAGATACATAAGAATAGCTAGGAAATCATTATAAAATCTCTGTTGGTATATTTGTTCATCATCTATTTACTGAGTATGGGACCTGCCAGGTACATCTTGGGTCCCCTGAACCACAAGAGCCCCCCCCAATCCTCAAGTAGTTTACATTCCAGCAAAGTAAGACCATTAACACTATGGACACACACACTATGTCAGGTGATTAAATGTGCCCTGAGGAAAAATCAAGCCAGCTTCAGGCACAGTGAATGATGTTGGATGGAATAGTCAGCATTGAGACCTGAACAAGGAAGCCATGCATCTGTCTCCCTGACAAGTGCTGGGAATTTAGCAGAAGCTGGAGACTAGGAGCTAGTGCTGAACTAAACCAGCCCAGAGACTCTGCTACTTGAAATAATATTTAAACATAGCCTGTAACAAATAGAGAACCAAAAGGACAAACCTGGGTCCTGGATGGAGAGAGGCTACCTTTGGGAAGAGACAGAAAGTAGAGGCTAGGAGACTGAGAGATTTGAAAGCTTCAGTATCCCTAAAGCAGTGAGTAGTGTATTTTTTCACCATGCATTAAGAATAAGCCAAATTGCCCTAGAAAAACAGGGGCACCTGAGTGGTTCAGTGGGTTAAGGCCTCTGCCTTCGGCTCAGGTCATGATCTCAGGGTCCTGGGATCGAGCCCCACATCGGGCTTTCTGCTCAGCGGGGAACCCACTTCCCCCCTCTCTCTTTCTGCCTCTCTGCCTACTTGTGATCTCTCTCTCTGTCAAATAAATAAATAAAATCTAGAAAGAAAGAAAGAAAGAAAGAAAGAAAAAAAAAAAAAAAAGAAAGAAAGAAAGAAAGAAAGAAAGAGAAAAAAGAAAAACAAACAAACAGGAATGGGGATAATTCAGCAACCAAACTCCATAGGGGTAAAAGAGCTGGTAAGTTCTTCAAAAACATGTCCTTACAGCCCTTCTCAGCTAAAAGGGATTCTTAAGCAGAGATGCCCCTTTAAAAAATGATCTTCCTTCATATGTTCCTCATAAAATGATACAACTTCTCTGAAAAATGGTTTGGCAGTTTCAACTAAACCTGCACTTATCGTATGACCTGAAGATGGCACTCTTAGACATTTATTTCAGAGAAATGAAAACTTACGTCTCCATAAAAATCTGTTCATAGGGCAGCTGGGTGAACTGTTCCATGTTCTGGGCTGGGCGTCTGCCTTCAGCTCAGGTCATGATCCCAGGGTCCTGGAATAGAGCCCTGTGTCAGGCTCCCTGCTCCATGGGGAATCTGCTTCTCCTTCTCCCTTTGCTCCCCCCGCTCCCCCCCCCCGGCTTGTGATCTCTCACGCTCTCTATCACTCTCTCTCTCAAACAAATAAACTAAAAAATTTCAAAAAAAATCCACCAAAACCCTGTACATAATTGTTCACAGCAGCATTATTTGTAAAGTCAAGAAATGGAAACAACCAAAATGTCCCTCAGTAGATGAATGGGTAAACAAATGGTAAACATCCATTCCATGGAATACTCATCAATAAAAAGACATGGACTATCACACACAACAGTTTAGATGGAGCTCAAGGGATTACGTAGAGTGAAAAGCCAGTCTCAAAAGGTCATATACTGGGTGACTCCATCTATGTAACACTCTATAAATGATGACATTGTAGAGATGGAAAATAGGTTAGCGCTTACCGTTAGGGGAGAGTGCTAGGGGAGAATGGGTAAGCATGACTATAAAGTCACAAGGGAGAGGTTTGTGGTGATGGAATCGCTCTGTATCTTGTCTGCGATAGTGAGTCTGCACATCTACACGTGTCACCAAATGACACAGAACAATGGAACACATCAGTACCGATGTCAAGTCCCCGGCATCAATACTGTATTGTAATCCTGTAAGATACAACCACTGGGGGAGACCAGATGAAAGATTAATGAGACCCACCTGTTAGGTTTTCACAACTTTCTAGGAATCTGAACCTTTTTCAAAATAAAAAAGAAATTTAAAGATTTTTGAACCCCTACTGATTTTATGTCTCTGGAAAAGACAAAAAAAAAAAAAAGTCTGAAGATAAATAACGAAAAAATATCTTCCATTTATTTCTGATCAGAGTTGATTTTCATTGAACATACTTACATTCGTGGAATGGTATAGAATTTTAAGTGTATTCTAGAATAGCATGAATTTTAATCAGAAAGAATGTCTGAAATAGCCCTCTACAGCTTCTGAAAAAGCTGGACTCTCATCTTATAAACAGGCATTGATTCAGGACAACTTAGGTCAGTTTGGCTTATGTCCGGGAGCCAAAGCAATCACCTGGTCCCTTCATCCTGCCTGGTCAAAAGAGATCAGCAGGGTTTGCAGCTGTGGTAAGTGAAGTTCAGACTAGTCCACGCAGGGCTTGCTGGAGCAGAGCAGCTATATATAATGGGGCTGCTAGTCGCTTCTTTTGAGTGTCTGTGGCTGTAGAATGATCCTTGGTATTTACTTCTCAATTCCAGGAAGTTGTCCCACCATCACATTTATGACCCATGATTTGGGTCTATCAGATATTTGATTGGATTTAAAAGATATTTGATTGAACTAGTTCTCTTCTTTTGGAAGTCTTAATTGTATCACTCAACTCAAATGTCATTGTTCCCTCCAAATCCTCCCTGATCTCTGTCCTCACCTCACACCCATTAGAATATACAGTTTTTCTTCCATATGCCCTCAACATGTGACATACCTCTTAGGTCACTCTCCCATGGCTAAGAGAATCTACAAACACCTCTACTTCCCCTGAATTTTAAGTTTTGGAAGGAAAACAACCTATTTTCAAAGAATCTACCATAGTGTTTCTCACAAAATAAGGAGTAAAGAAGTCTTGGTTAAATTTATTTTACACAAATTACATAATAAACTTCTGCTGAAAATTCAGGTCCTATGAATTGGGGGATTCTCAAGAGGTAAAATTAGGAAAGGAACTTTGCCCTTCCAAGGTGTGAGAGGGCAAACTGCATTTAATGAGATAATTTAGTTTCACAACTGGAAAGCAAATATCTTCCATGTTCTGGACAAAACTTTAACTGAAATGCAGGTGTTCTAGACCAAGATCAGTACACAGTAAGCATTTAGTGTAGTTCCCGGCACAGAGTTAGCACCTAATAAATGTTACCTACTACCAATTTCATGAATTTTAAGATGCATTTCTTTCGCATTTGACCTGTAGAATTTAGATACTCTATATAATCCACCATATTTTATAATCTGTCAGCCAGAGGCAATCTTAATGTCGTTGTTTAAAACTCTTCTCTTGACACAATTTGGTAAGATTGAGAAAGCACCAATAGCAAATTATTTTAGGTTCAGTGAAATATGGGCATTACAATTGTGCATGGGTATATCTTGTTCTAGTCCCTGTTATATAGTAGTGTGAATGTGGGTTGAGTAATAACTAATATGATACTCTTTGTTTATAGTCTAAAAAATTTTTTTGAAGATTGAATTTATTTACTTGACAGAGCACACACAAGCAGAGAGAGTGGAGAGGGAGAAGCAGGCTCCCCGCCAAGCAGGGAGCCTGACGCTGGGCTTGATCCCAGGACCCTGGGATCATGACCTGAGCCGAAGGCAGATCCTTCACCAACTGAGCTACCCAGGCACCCCTATAATCTAAATTTTAAAGTATCTTATAAATTGGAAATGCACCTGTAAGACAAGAGCTCCTTTCATTTGGTAATATCCATAAATGTGAGTAGAATGTCACCCTTGCTCCAGCTCATATTCAGACATTACCAGTTATTGCAGGAAAAGTGCAAAATAGAAAGGCATTTTGCAAAATGCCACAAAGGAATTGTGCGGTATTGTGCAAATACACGCATTAAAGGGACAAATACTTAAGTGCCAGTGCAGACTGGGACCCTATTGGCCTTCCTAGTCAACAGAATTGATCCTGAGCTGTTTCTTGCTATCCTGGGGGGAGGTGCATTCGCTGCGTGTTATTCATTACCAAAAGCAGTGCAGGTTACTTCACCTCAAAAGGCAACGTGAATTTCATGGCTTCAGAAGTAAAATAAACATGACTCAAGTGAGATTTATCTAAAAGAATCACAATGGAAAGAAAGTATCACAGGTTTTTTTCCCCCTAAACCCAGTAGGGTAGATTTCCCAGTTTCTTTGAAACTTTTTAGAAAGCTACAAAGAGAGGGGCGCCTGAGTGGCTCAGTTGCTGAAGGAGCTACCTTCGGCACAGGTCGTGATCCTGGGGTCCTGGGGTCCTGGGATGGAGTCCCAGGTGAGGCTCCCTGCTCTGTGGGGAGCCCGTTTTTCCCTCTACCCCTCCTCTCTGCTTGAGCTCTCTATCTCATGCTCTCTCTCTCTCTCAAATGAATAAATACATAAAAGCTTTATTAAAAAAGAAAAAAGGGATGATACAAAGAAAATTTTGCAGAATGCAAGAGAATTGAAGAACGAATATACAAATATATATACACAGAGGAAAAAAATCTGCAATTTATCTCTTGTTTTTTACTAATATCACTAACCACCATATTATAACCCAGGCATGTGATCTCTTTCTCCTGATACACATCTAACCAGCCACTAAATGCTGGACATTCTATCTGTGCAATAATCACTCTCCTTCTCCTCATTTCCACACCTACTGCCAATTTAAATTCAGGCTCTTGCTATCTGAGCCTGGTCATAATTGCTTTCTAGACCATTTGCTCTATTCCAGCCTTTCTGCTTGGAGGCGTTCCATGCTGATGGAAACAGATGATCAGTTTCACACTCAAAAATCTTCAGAAACTCCTTCTTGCCACTTTGATGGCTAAGAGACATCTCAAATTCAGTATGTCCAAAATTGTAGCCCTCATCTTCCCCCTCAGACTCCCACTTTCCATAATCGTTCCACTTCAGTTGATGATAGACATTTCAAAATCACTACGTCCAGCTGGAAACTCCTTATTTATGCTGCAAGACTCACTCTTCCTATAGCCTTCCTTGTCATTCCAGTCAATCAAGGAAAAACCCTTGTGATCTTTGACACCTCTCTTATTCCCATGCTTAACATCCAATCCATCAGAAAAAAAAATATCCGTCCACTCTAATATAATATTTGATAAATATCCTGATAGTAAACATCCAGATAAACAAAGAGCTAGAATGTAGCAACTTTTCAATGCCTTCATTGACAGTTGGGCTGAGCCACAGTCAGCTTCTGCCGGTGCTGCTGTGATAGCTCCCTGTTAGTTTCCCATCAGTTTCTCTTGGCACTCTTCAGTCTGCTATTCTCATCACAGGACAGAATGATACTTTAAAAACACAAATCAGGGGCACCTGGATGACTCAGTGGGTTAAGTGTCTGTTTTCAGCTCAAGTCCTGATCCCAAGGTCCTGGAATGGAGTCCTCTATGGGGCTCCCTGCTCAGTGGGGAGCCTGCTTCCCACTCTCCCTCTTCTCCTCCCTTCTAATGCTTACTCTCTCTCTCTCTCTCTCTTGCTCTCTCTCAAATAAACGTTCAAAAATTTTTTTCACCTTTTCAGTGAATACCTTCTATAAAATTAAGTCCTCCCTATCACCAGGACCCTTGAACTGCTTTATCATGCTCAATTTTAATCTTTTCATGGTGACACTCACCAACTGTAACATTTTATTTTTTTTTAAATCAGAGAGAGAACACAAGTAGGGGAAGCATCAGGCAGAAGGAGAAGCGGGCTCTATGCCAAGCAGGGAGCTCGATGCCAGGACCCTGGGATCATGACCTGAGCTGAAGGCAGCTGTTCAACCGGCAGAGCCACCCAAGCGTCCGAATGTCTAATGTTCTATACAATTTTTGTATTTCTTATTTTTATTGACTTTCTCACTCTGCTACAATGGAAATTCCCTAGGTATAGGAATCTTTGCCTATTGTGTTCATAGATACACACTGAGCACCTATTCCTTTGCTGGACATATTGTGAACTGAGTTAATTAAATACCAACCAATTCAGAATGGACTTCGTGGGCACGGTGAGAAAAATACCTATAGCACAAGTTCTACCCTCCTTTCCTATCTTTCTGTCCTACTTCACTACTTTAATTTTCTACATTTCAATCAAGGACTCCAATACCCACACTTAGATTTCATAGAAGTATAATACTTGAAGAAAGACATGTTCCCATAAAAAGCAATTTTAACTCTGGGTCACTCGTCAAAATTACAGTGCTAAAAGGGGGGACCACTGTCACTGTTTCTCCCAATCTTTTCCAAGGTGGCTGCTTGCACAGTTCCTAAGAAGTGGAGATGGAACAGCACCATCTGCTGTCGGCCTGCTGATCTTGATGAAACAGTTAATTTGGGCCTTTCAGAAAGCTTGTTCTCAAAGATATTTTAATGGTTAGCCTTTTGAACTTTGTTCTGTTCTATCTCCCTTGTTGTCACACAAAACTTCTTATCTGGCTATCTAAATTTTTTTCTCTTCTTCTTTTATGAAAAGATAGGTTTGGGGCGCCTGGCTGGCTCAGTTGGTAGTGTGAAACTCCTGATCTCAGGGTTGCAAGTTCAAGCCCCACATTGGGTGTAGAGATTACTTAAAAACAAAATCTTTAAAAATAATAATAATAAGTTTAGGGACCCCTGGGTGGCTCAGTTGGTTAAGCATCTGTCTTCAGCTCAGGTCATGATCCCAGGGTCCTGGGATGGGGTCCCGAATCTGGGCTCCCTACTCAGCAGGGAGTCTGCTTGTCCCTCTGCCCCTCCCTCTACTTGTGCTCTCTTTCTCTCTCTCTCTCAAATAAATAAATAAAAATCTTTAAAATCAATCAATCAAAATAAATCTTTAAAAAAAAAAAAAGAAAACTTCAGATCTCATCTCTGGAAAATCAAGGAAAGTGTCAAGGTGGTAATTCTAATTTTTCTGATTTCAGTCATTCTGCAACATGATTAAAAGTCATGAATAAAGAATATTTCCGGGACGCCTGGGTGGCTCAGTTGGTTAAGCGGCTGCCTTCGGCTCAGGTCATGATCTCAGGGTCCTGTGATCGAGTCCCACATCGGGCTCCTTGCTCGGCAGGGAGCCTGCTTCCCCCTCTCTCTCTACCTGCCTCTCTGCCTACTTGTGATCTCTCTCTCTCTCTGTCAAATAAATAAATAAAATCTTTAAAAAAAAAAAAAAGAATATTTCCTTGCAGTAAAAATACTCTTTCCATGTCCTGATTTTCAGAAATGCAGGTGTCCCTCTTTTTTCTCCATAAGTGACTATTACATTTATTGGTTACAAAAGAGTCTATGTAATAAAGGCAACATTGGGCTAATTCTAAATGTCATTAGTTCATCCAAGAAGTATTTATTGAGTGCCCACTGTATGGTAGATTTTGTTATAGGAAATGGTGATTCAACAGAAAAAAACTGGGGGACCTGGATCGCTCAGTGGGTTAAAGCCTCTGCCTTCAGCTCAGGTCATGATCTAAGGTCATGATCTCAGGGTCCTGGGATCGAGCACCACATCGGGCTCTCAGCTCAGCAGTAGAGAGGCCTGCCTCTCTGCCTACTTGTGATCTCTCTTGGTCAAATAAATAAACAAAATCTTAAAAAAAAAAAAAAAAACACAGTGTAAAAACTGACAAATTCCCTGTCTTCACGGAATTTACATTCTAGTTCTTGACTGTTCACTTGTTTGGCTACTTTGGGAAGACCGACAAGACTTCTTCCAGCAGCTAATATTCAACTGAGACGAAACAAACAAGAAGCAAAATAAATAAAATATATAATACGCTGAATGGTGTTATGGACTAAATTGTGTCCCCCATGCAAATTCATATGTTGAAAACCTTACCCTCGGTATATCAGAATGTGCCATGACCATATTTGTAAAAAGAGTCATGGCAAATGTCAGTAGTTAAGACGAGGTCATAGTAGAGTCAGGTGGGCCCCAGTCCAATACAATTGATATTCTTTTAGAAGAGGGGAACTTTGGACGCAGAGGCTTACAAAGAGGATGCCACGTGAGCACGGCAGAGATCAGAGTGATGTGCCTACAAGACAAGAAACTCCCAAGATTACCAACAAACTTCCAGAAGCTATGAGAGAGGTATGGAACGGATTCTCTCTTAAGCCTTCGGGAAAAACCAGCTCTGCCAGCAACTTGATCACAGACTTCTAGTCTCCAGACCTGTAGAGCAATATATTTCCTTTCTCAGTCCCTCCGTTTTGGGTACTGTTTCTGGTGCCTTCTTCCCTAGAAAACTGAACTTGAAAAGAAGTATTGTGGTTAACACACAAGGTTAAACTTCAGGAGATCCACGAATATGTATTTGTGTCCATCTGTGGCCACAAAATTATGTAGTCCATACCACTGGATCTCTCTGGTTCATAGTTTCCTTGTCCATAAAGGGTTGAGTTAAATAATCTCTAGTTCCAATTCCAGATTGCATTAGATTTAGATATTTCTCCTCAATTTGTATTTTCTGGGGGGGGGGGTGAAGCACTAGATGCAAGTGGCTTCTTCTTTCAGGTCTGAAACCTGTTTCTCCATAAATTTTCCCCTTTGTTGATTACCTTCCAATCTCAGGGAGTTACAGAAGTTGCCAAAATAGTGCCAGAGGATCAATAACCCATGTACAAAATTTTTAAATAGCTTGACAAGACAAATAAATAATAATAGTTGCCATCTATTACACATGTCCTATTCACAGGCTCTGTGCTAAGAGTTTTACTAAAATTTTCTCTTTTAATCTTCCCAACAACCCTATGAAGTATTATTATTACCCTCACTCTCCATAAGAGGAAATATCTTTCCTCTTGAGGAAGCATCAAGAAAGTGATTAACTTTCCCAAGTGTTCACAATTAGTTTATGGCAAAGTCAGAACACATTAACCCAAGATTAATTGGCACCAAATTCCATAGTCTAGAGTATTATGTAAATATAAATGAAAGAGGATGTTCGCTGGTCGCTACTTGTATATGTCATCTGATTGAAGCCTTTTTTCTTTGTAACCATCTTTTTTGCTACTTACTAATAGGAAACTCTGCTTGAGCGCATTGTGTTCTCAACAAAATTATTTTCTTCTGCTACATAATGGTTTTCCTTCCGTGTCAGGGTACAATGCAGAGTATACAGTGTACATTGTAGTAGGTAGTGAAATTCCCCATTCATAATACATGAGCACCTAATTAGAAACCTTCATTCAATATGAGTATTTGCAGAAATAAAAGATGTGTTGCCAGGGTGCCTGGGTGGTACAGTTGGTTGAGCTCTTGGTTTTGGCTGGGGTAGCAGTCTTGGGGTCCAGCCCCACATGGGGCTCTATGCTCAGCACAGAGTCAGCTTGGGATTTTCTCTCCCCCTCCTTCTGCCCTTTCCACTCATTCTCTCTCTCTCTCTCTCACAAATAAATCTCTTTAAAAATGCATTATCTTATGTCTATATTCTTGCAGCTTTTACTCCTTTTTGTGAAAGAAAGGGATTTTTTCTTTTTTGGGAAATCAAAGTTTCCATTTTTTATAAGATCACTGATAACTCCTGGATTCATTACTGTGAAATAGTAGGCTAAAACCACTATTCTCTCTCATTTTTTTATGAACCCTTTATTCTTCATCTTTCTCTAATTTCTTTCATGTCTCTTTGCTTTGAGCATACTTCTTTCCTGGCAGAAATGATCCTCTTCTTAAGTCGTTTCTCATCTACTCATCCTTCAAGACCTGGTTCAAAAGTCTCTTCTGCAAAGCCCTTCCACCTGCCCACCAAGATGGCACCTACTTGCTCCCCTCTGTTCCCCACCACATGTGGTTCTGCTCCCTCTTATGGCCCTTACCTCATTAGATTTGACTCATCTGCTCATATGGCTATTTCCTCCCCTAGGCTGACAGCAATATAACAGCGTGAGTATGTCTTTTGCTGTTCTGAATCCTTAATACTTTCAACTAGTTCTTGGCACATAGTAGGTAGATATTCACTTATTGAATAAATGAATGAATGGAAAACCCAATGAAAGAAAATGGCATGTTACTGTACTATTCTCTGGATAAAGTAAACTAATAACAATATTGAAAATAATGAATTTGGGGTAGTTTTATTATTTTTAAATATTGAGTGCAAAATTAATTTAATACATAAACAAGGACTTGCCAAAACAATTTTTCAAAGTCTTTTTTGTCATGACCAAGCTAGACACTTCCACTACATATTTTGAATTAAGTTTACAAGACATGTTTGTTTATGTAGAAGTTTTAAGGGGGTTGATGACTCTGAATTTTCTTTTTGTAATATTCAGATGTTCTATCACATTGAATTCAAATGGAAATTTCAGTGAGTTAATAAATCATTACCTCTTTTACGGTTGTAAATTGTAAACCTTTCTAACCTTGCAAAAATGCAAGGTGTTGAATAATTTTGACCAAAAGTAAAAATGGTAACCATTGAAAATAGTTACCAATTGCTTCCCACAGATGGACATGTTTAACTTAAGAACATACAATATGAACATAAGAATATATTCTTTCTCCTATTCAAATGAATGATTATTCATATAATTTCTTGTATATTTTCAAAATGCGAGTTATTTCTCCAAGAATAGAATCTTTGAAATTAAATAAAAAGGACTTCAAAATTGTGAGGGTAGTAACTCAGAACAATAATCCCCTTGCAATGATGAGCTATTATATAGCTCCTTATCTCTGATAATAAGATATAATTTTAAAAGGAATCTTTTTTCTCTCCACTGTCTAGTTCTGAAATTTTTCCCTCCACCTGCCTGTCTGTAGAACAGTATGTCCATAAGCCTTGCATTAGAATAAAAGACAAAATACAACATGCCAATATTCCTGACACAGAATAACTTAAAAAACTGAAAAAGATACTTGTTCCTGTCATGAGCACATTTGTCTCATAAATGTCTCTGAACTCATTTGCAAGGTCATGAAACTTCTACATCTATCGTGATTACTTATATATTTATTTTATTTCCACTATATCTTTCCTGATTTCACTCACTCTACTTTTTCTTGTTTTTTTTTTTTTTAATCTTTTTCTTGCCTTGTAGTAGACAAACTTCCTACTACTTCTTCATCTTTCCTTCTGGAATATTCTATAGCCATGTCATCTAATACAAATTTAATGTGAGTCACACATGTAAATCTAAAGTCAAAATAAAAATAAAGGGCTAAAATTAAGTATATAATATTTAACCCAATATATCCAAAATGTTATCAATTCAACATATAATCAATATAATCTTACATTATTTTTGTATTAAGACTTGAAATCTGGTGTGTATTTTATACTTACGAAACATCTCAATCTGAACTAGCCACATTGCAAAGCTTATTGGCTACGTGTGGCTAATGGCCACCATACTGAACAGCGTAAGCCTAAAATATACCCTTCCTTGTCAGCCTTAGGAAAACTTTATTCAAAAAAATGACAACTTGGAAATGGAACTTTAAAAAAAAAATCCTAATGAACTATTGAACCTAGAAACAAACCCATGCATATATGGCTAATTAAGTTCCAAAAAAGGAGCCAAGAATAGAGAATGGGGAAAGGATAGCTTTTTCAATAAATGGTGCAGAGAAAATTGGACAACTACAAACAAGAGAATGAAACTGGTCTCATGTATGGTCTTACACAATATGCAAAAATTAATTCAAAAGAGATTAAAGACTTGAATGTAAGACATGAAATCATAAAGCTCCTGGAAGAAAACATAGGCAGTGAGCTTCTTCACGTTGAGCGATGATTTTTTTTTAATCTGAGGCCAAAAGCAAAGGCAACTGAAGCAAAAAGAAACAAGTGGGACTACATTAAAGTCTACACAGCAAAGGAAATGATCAACAAATGAAAAGGTAACCTAGTGAATGGGGGAAAATATTTGCAAGTCATGTATCTGATAAGAGGTTACTATCCAAAATATATAAAGATTTCATACAACTGAATAGCAAAAAAAAAAAAAACATCTGACTTAAAAATAGGTAGATCTAAATAGAGATTTTTCCAAAGAAGATACACAGATAGCCAAAAGGTACCAGATCAAGACCATAATAAGATAGGACCTTACACCTGTTAGAGTGGCTATCATTAAAAAGATAAGAAATAACAAGTGTTGGCAAGAACGTGGAGAAAAGGGAACACTTGTGCACTATTGGCAGGAATGTAAATTTGGTGCAACCAGTATGAAAAATAGTGTGAAAAGTCCTCAAGAAATTAACAATAGAACTATCATATGCTCCAGCAATTCCACATAAGGATATTTATTCCAAGGAAAATGACAGCACTAACTCAAAAAGACACATGCACTTGCATGTTCATTATAGCATCATTTATAATAGCCAAAATATGGAAACAATCTAAATGCCCATTGATGGATAAAGAAAATACTGTATATATATTTATATTGGAATATTAGCCATTAAAAATGAAATCTTGCCACTTGGGACAGCATAGGTGGACCTTGAGGGCATTATGCTAAGTGAAATAAATCAGACAAAGACAAATATTGTATGACCTACCTTATAATACAAACTCAAAACAAAACAGGGGTGCCGGAGTGGCTCAGTGGGTTAAGCCTCTGCCTTCGGCTCAGGTCGTGATCTCAGAGTCCTGGGGATGGAGCCCCTGCATGGGGCTCTCTGCTCAGCAGGGAGCCTGCTTCGCCCCTCTCTCTGCCTCTCTGCCTGCTTGTAATCTCTCTCCCACTGTCAAATAAATAAATAAAATCTTTAAAAAAACAAACAAACTCAAAACAAAACAAACAAAAAACCCAACAACAACAAAATTCATAGATACAGAGAGCAGAGAGATGGTTGTCAAGGCCAGGAAGTAGGGGTAGTGGGTGAGGTTGGGCAAAATGGATGAAGCAGGTCAAAAGGTACAAACTTCCAGTTATATAATAAAAAGGTCACGGGGACATGATGTATAGCATGACAACTACAGTTACTAATACTGTAGTACATATTTGAAAGTTGCTAAAACAATAGATCTTAAAAGTTCTCATCAGAAGAAAAAAATTTTTGTAACTCTATAACTCAAAAATTTTGTAACTCTAATAACCTGACGTATTGTGGTGATCATTTCACAATATACACAAATACCAAATTATTATGTTGTACACCTAAAACTAATATAATGTTATATGTCAATTATACCTCAATTTTATTTTTTTTATTTTTTTTTTATACCTCAATTTTAAAAACTCCTAAAAAATAAAATTTATTGGCTCTCTCCGCCTAATTTATTTCACTCCGCATAATCTCTTCCAGTCCCATCCATGTTGATACAAAAGTTGGATATTCATCCTTTTTAATGGAGGCATAATATTCCATTGTATATATGGACCATAGAGCCAATTATCTCATGGTCTCACTTACGTGCTGAACATAAGTAAAAACATGGAGGGCCTTGGGAGAAGGAAGGGAAGGGGGAATGGGGGGAAATCGGAGGGGGAGACGAACCATGAGAGACTGCGGACTCTGAGCAACAAACTGAGGGTTTTGGAGGGG
>JAQQSY010002249.1:0-13807 GCA_028646535.1 Procyon lotor
CACCATCATCACCACCATCACCACCACCATCATCATCCTTATAATCACTGTCATCACCACCATTGTTTCCTCCATAGATGCTTTCTGAGACAAAGACTTATTCTCATGGCAGCCACTGCAGCCGCGGTTTAGAGCTAGTTGTGAGGCAATCCAAAGGACATCTGAAATCTGATTTTCCCAACTTTACTAGCCCGTTCAGGTTAGCTAACTCACTTTAACAATAGCATGACAAAGGCAGGAGGCCCAGAGAGGGGCCAGTACCCTGTGTGCTCCAATTGCTCAGGGCCCTGCCCTGCAATCTGGGGCAGGTGGGTGGGTGGATTTCAGCAACGGCACCCTCTCCCCATCTCTATAATGGAGGTCCCCAACTGGCCAGCTGAGCCAGGGTGTGGTAAGAATTACTCATTCCGTGGCCTCCTTTAAGACCTGTGCCAGGAAGTGAAGAAGTCACTTCGGAGGCTCCTGTCCAGAAATGGAACATTTTCTTCTCACTTGTGAGCTCAATGTGTACTCCACCAGGATGAGAACCCACGCCAACCAACAGGCTGTGCCAGGGTGTTAGGAACGTTTAGATCCTAAGCAGAGAAATGAGAAGCAGGGATGTGCCCACATTTCCGATGACCGGTGGTCATTGCTGAATGTCTCCGTTGTGGCCGCAGCTAGCGGTTTTCTCATCCCCGAAGAATGTTCGTGACGGGGGAGATGCCCTCAACCTGTTTCCTTCCCTCCAAGAGCCACCTTCAGCACGGAGCTTATGTCATTCTTGGCAGAGAATGCGGCAAGTTTTTATGAGTGATGCCTTCCCAAGAAAGTGGTTGTTATACCTGTTTCTTTGAAAAGGAATCCAAGACCAGATACGCCAAGTGCCATGCAGAGAGCTGGACAAGGTTTGCTGGCGCATTCAGGTCTCGATCTGATCTCTGCTTGGATCCAGCTTTCTGAAATACACGATGGCTGACATTTTCGAGAGTGTGTTCCAGACCAAGCCTTTGGCTAACAGTTTCATATACGGTATCGGGTTTGCTCTCTGTAACCACCCAGTAAGTTAAAAATTTCAAGATCCCCTGTGGGTGGGTGAGGAAAGCAAGACGAGAGATGTTACATCATTCACCCAAAGTCACTCAGCCAGTATGTAGGAGGCTAGGATTGGAGGCCAGGAAATCTCTCCCCAGAACCCCCGTCACTAGCCACCTTAATCTTTGGTCTCTGCTGGTCTGGGTCTAGCCCGCCCACTTGTCACTGCTCTCTAGGTCCGGGGCGTACCTTTCCCAGCTCCCTGCCCTCTGACTTCCCAGCGGCCTCGGCCGACAGAAGGCACCGGTGCACAAGTGCAGGGTGGGAGGGAGGGAAGACCCAGGGCATCTCTTTCCCTCTCTCTCCATGCATTTCCTTCAGGACTCCATGGTCCCTCCACGGTCCTTGCTCCCACCGCACAGGGCCACCGAGGCGCCAGCCTCCACCAGGTGGCCCTGGCTCCCGGATCCCATGTCCCTCCAGCCCCAGGAGCACTGCTGAGTCTCCGAACTTGCTAATCCTCGTGGTTCCCCACGCCCCCTACTTGCTGTTTGCACACGCTTGTTGCCCATAAAGCCCTATCCCTCTATGAGATCCCTCCGTGTGAAAAACCCAGAGTGGCTCCTGTCGGTGGAAGGGACACAGCGCTCAGCAGCAGAACAGGTGGCAGAGACCGTGGGACTCAGTGAGCACAAGCTGTCTCCTCGGCATCACGCCGCGTGCCTCCCAGGTGCCAGGGACACGGCGACCGTGCAGCGGAGCCTCCAAGCTGGTGCTGTCCTCAGCCACATCTTACAGAGGAGGAAAGTCAGCTCGGTGAGTCAGCGGGTGCCACTGAGAGAGACCAGACGCCCAAACCCCACTCTGCTGGCGCCCGGTGCGGAGCTCTGGCCTCCGTACCCCGCTGCTGCCCCGACCCTGCCTGTGGCCCCACCCACAGCATGATCTGTACGTGCTCGCGCGCCTGACCTCGGCCCGGGCAGACAGGATCCTACGCCGCCTTCTAGCGCTTGGGATTCTGACCACGAGCGCACTCCCGGGCTTTCCACGGCCGCACGGTGCGGCCCGAGCCGGACGCCCCCAGTGAGGGCTGCCGTGGCGGGCCCAGATTTATGGCTTTGTTATTACTGTGTTTGGGAGTTGTTACAGCCCCGCGCTCCCTGGAGAATCCCAGCGCTTTCTCTAGGACGTATCAGTCAGACGGCGGAGGAAATATCCAAAATGCTGGGAACATCCTGTGTCATAGTGTCCCCCCGCCCCCGACTGGCCCCCAGGTACCGGCGGCCTTTTGTTTGCAGCCAGAGGGAGGAGGAAATTGATAAAGGGCAGGCGCTGGAGGGGGGGAGGCCGGCTGCCGGCACCTCTGGTGCCCTGGTCTGTCCTCCCTGTGACAATGCCCCCAGCTTCCTGACCAAAACAGTCATCACCGTGGGCCCTCTGATGTGCGGCCAGAGCTCAGGCTGGAGCGAGCCCCTCTTAATTAGCCCTCACTCGCTCCCGGCAGATTGCTGACTCCGCAAGGAGCCTGTGCACGCGCCAGCGGGGTCCAGGGGAGTTTGCCCACATAGGAAACAAGGCCCCATTGTCCTGCTGCCGCCCCTCCCCCGCGGCCCGCCGCTCTCTCCCAGAATCCTCTGGGCGGCAGCTCACTCGGGGACTTGAGGCCTAAATTCCAAGGGGGGACGGGTGGGAGGCGAGACGTGAGCCCGGACAGCAGGGGCAAGGCCGGCGAAAGGGGAGCACTGGCTAGGATTACAGATGGAGCCCATTCTTATTTAAAGCACGCACACATAAAAATACAAAATCAATAATGATCAGAAACACAGGAAGGCCTGGAATCACATAGCTAAGCTGCTGAAGGGCACTTTTTCCTGACTGATAGGATCCATTCATTTTTTTCCCCCTTCTTTAGGCTGTTCTGTATGATCAAAACAGAAAAGTTGTGACAAGCATCGATGGCTTGTTTACAGAAACGACCCTTGCTTTGCGCGACAAGCGTAATGCTGATGATTCCCACCAAGTGTCCTTCATTCAAGCCCCTGACGCCGGGGCAGAAAGGTGCCCTGGAGTGTGCGTGGGGTGGCGTTTGTGCCCATGTCCCCGCGCCGGCCCCAGGTGCTCCCGACCCCTGCAGAGCAGTGAATACAATAAATACTGTACAGTAAATACGGCCCCTGCCTGGGGCCGTGTTTCCCTGTGCAGCCAGGAGCAGTGCAGGGCCCAGCCAGGGGCAAGGTCCTGTGTCCCCCGGGCCCCCGCACAGACCCCGCAGGCCCAGGCTGACCCCAGGGTGGGCAGTGGACGGACGAGGACAGCGGGGTCTCTGCTGCGGAGGCCACCCAGAGATTGGGCCCCAACATCCCGCCCTGCGAAACAAATGCGACCTGTCCTCTGACCCCCAGCTCACCCTCATCTCCCCTCTGACCTGCCCCCAAATCCAGGCCCTCTGAGTCTCCCCTGCCGGCAGCTGCAAGG
This sequence comes from Procyon lotor, assembly GCA_028646535.1. Taxonomy (NCBI): domain Eukaryota; kingdom Metazoa; phylum Chordata; class Mammalia; order Carnivora; family Procyonidae; genus Procyon; species Procyon lotor. Next base: position 3,490 of record JAQQSY010002249.1, read on the forward strand.
CCACGCCTGTGCTCTCAAGCGCTGGTTTCTGGCCTCCGCGGCGCTCACCGCTGCTAAAAACACACGGTTATTGACGGGCGACATGTGCAGGGCGGCTCCCGGCGTCGGCCGAGCACAGTGGAGCGATTCATAACTCTAGTGTCCAGGGCAGAAGAAATGCTCCCCTGTGGTGACAGATGTCCCCACGCCCAGACGCTAATCTGACCGGGGCTCGGAGTTGGCGCACGGCGTCCGTGACGCTGCGCTGTGTGCAGGCGGCTCCCCTCCGGGTACGGCCCTGCTCTGGACCGCCCCCCGCAGCCGAGGAAGGGGTGCTGCGGTGAGCCCAGTCCTCGGAGCCGGGGCGGGCTCCCCACGTCACCTGCTCCTCTCCCCGCTCACCCGACAGCCTCGCTCACCATGCCCACCCTGGCGGGGGAACCCAAGCCGAGCTCGCTCCGGGTTCAGCGGCCCGGCGACGGCCACGGTCACGGAGCTCACTTCGCTACTTGAATCCATAAACGCTTCTAAGAAGGAAAAGAAGGAAGAGAAGGAAGCCGTGAGCCCACCACCCCGAGGGCGAGGGCTGATTAGAACCCCCCTCCAGAGACGAGGCTCACGGATGCCACGCCGGTTGTCCAAGGGCACAGCGTGCGACCTCCAGGATGCCCAGCAGGTCTGTAGGACTCTGCTTTCTCCGTCCACGACACGATCATGGGTCCTCGCTGTCGGGCCCAGACGTCAGAACGGTACCGACCAGGCTCTCGGTGTGATTAAGGACAGTGTGGATTCGAATACTGATTCTGTTCTCATGGCTCAATGTTTGCCCTTCCAAAGGACAATCTGGAAATACGTGGCAAGCTTCGGGGGGAAGACACGGGGAGCCTGGGTGGGTCGGTGGTCTCCTGGAACAGGGAATCGTTAGACCCCAGGCCTGGGCCCCACCCACCAACCCGCTCCATCTCGAGGAGAACCCCACACCCTGAGACAATTCCTGACGCATGGACACCGAGTCCCCTCAGCTTTTCCTCCTTCAGTACCATCGTCCTCGCTGGGAACCGTGTCAGAACTCGTTCAAGGAACGGGGTTGAAAAGCTTAAAGGATGAAAGGACAGACGTGAGAGCCCGTCACGTGCACCGCAGCAGGTCTCTCGCTGTGGGCCTCGGACTCGTGGCTTCCGCACGTCCACGGCCCTTGAGGGTTTCAGAGACACAGTGGGTGTGGCAGCAACGCCGTGGGCCTGGAGCCCAAAGGGGAGGCATACAGTCCTGCCCATGCCCACAGCTCCCTGGGCAAGCCACTGCGTGCCTCGGAGCCCCAGTTTCTCCTGCACAATGCGGAAACTAGACGGACCGTTTCCAAATGGAAAATCCCGTGGTTCCTACGGTTTGGTCGACTCCTGCTCAGCCTGGGACACACTCGAGGGAGGAGGCGCGTGTGGAAATGTGGCCGGCCACGGGGAGGTGACCTAAAGCAGATGAGCGGAGGGGGCGGCAGTCGAGAGCCCACCGTGTATCTGGAGCTCAGAATGCATGCCTCCTTCTCTCTCTCCATGGGCATCGGGGCAGTGATGCCTACGTCCCAGAGCGGGCTGTTCAGGGAGGGGGGTAACGGGCCACAAATGCTCAGCTCAGCGGGCTCCTGGCCCCGAGTGAGTGCCGAGGCTCAGCATGTGCTAAAAGAGTGGCCTCTGATTGTTACTGAAGCTCAAGACAAGGGAACACACAAAGCATCACAGCCCAGGACTGATCCACCCTAAAGAGAGGGCTCTGCCCATTTCAGCGGGGCCTCCCACCAGGCCAGCGCACCCACAGCAGGACGGCGGGCGGGGAAGCTGCCCAGAGCACAGCAGGAGTGACGAGGGAGGGGGCTGCAAACGCCCAAGGACTTGCGTCATCGAGAAGCTCCTTGATCGCACATCTGGCACCTGGCCCGTGACGACGGGAAGGAGCAGGTGAGCAGGGACAGTCGACAGGTATCCACGTGTGGGCTCCACGCACCAGCCGAGCTTCCTGTATGGCGGCCGCAGGGCAGCTGGACGTGCCCACAAACAAGCACACAGCCCAGACCGCGGGGTGGCCGCACAGGGACAGCCTGCGTGACCCAGCGGCTTCCCTCTCTCTCAGAATACGGCCAGAGCCCTACAAAACCCCCCGGTCCACCCTCCCCGCACTCCCCCAACTCCAGTCCCATCAGCAGGCGGCCTCGCTGTCCACGGCTCTCTGAGCCCACGCCCACCCCACGGCCTTGGCTTTGTGGTTCCTCCCCCCATGCCCGCCGCCTCCCTGACAGGTCTGCTCTGACCCATCTTGGCAAAGAGACCTGCCCGCCCCCCCGAGGAGCGTCCCGTTTCCCCCACCCTTCCCCCGGCAGCATGTGCAGCACTCCCCACCCCGACACGTTATATAGTCATTGGCTTGTGTGCTTCGGGGGTCTACGCCCCCAAAATGCAACCCCAGAAAGGAGGACTGGCGTTCACAGCTGCGTCTGGGTGAGGCCACTATTTGCTGAATGAACGAATCCGTGAGCAGCCCGCCCAGCCGGCGGCGCGAGTCCTGGAGGGGAGGGTGGCCGCGGACACTGCTGGTGACGCCGGGTCTCGCGACTGGGTGTCCGCGGCGGGGCCCGAGCTCAGAGGACAGACCCGCCGAGTCTGCGTTTGACTCGCTCTGTCCCCGATCAATGGATCAACTGGAAGTCAGCTTCCACGAGCCTGAGTCCCCACCTGGAACACCGGCAGGACACACACCTACGAGTGGGCCGTCAGGACGCACGGCAGGCGGCCTGAGAGGGAAACGGCGAGAACGCAGCGGCGCAGGCTGCCACAGTGATCGTGGTCCAAGCCACCCGCACACCTGCCCCTGGGGGGCCCTTCCTGGGGGGGTGGGCAGCCAGGTGTGACTGTGCCCCAGGGGAGGCTCCAGGCTCGGAGGGCGAGGACCGGCCCACCCCAGAGGCCTTTGTCCCTCCTGGGCACCGACTGCCGCCACCGGCCTACCCCTCCCCGGGTCTCTGTCCCACCATGAGTGAGCAGGAAGGTCTCCCAGGCTCGTCCACGGCGGAACGCCACGGAGATGAGGACGTCTGTCTGCCTCTGGTGGGAGGCCCTGCATCCGGGGACGCTCCCCTGTTGGCCCGCAGCTCTGCTGAGAAGCCAGGCCTGGGCAGGAGGTGACAGCACGCTTTCCCGCCGCCCGGACCGGCCGCACAGCCTTGCCCAGGAGAGACGGACGCCTCTCTAAACCTCGGTGCGCCATAGGTCGTGAGAGCAACGTCGGATGGAGGACCACAGATGAGAAAACCGGCTCCACGGAGCTCACCGCGAACACCCAGAGACAGCACACGTGCTCAGCACGCGGTGCGAGGGGCCGTTCTGGGGGACGAATGCTCTGGAAACTTCCACTGCAGTACAGGGGACGCAGGGCAGAGCACCCCTTCCAAAGCATCCAGCGCAGTGACCCCGCCAACCAAGCGCGTGTGTGCCAGACACTTGACACGGGACAAGCAGGGTGGAGGGGGCCCAGCCTCTTCCATGTTAGTGTCCGTCCTCACGAGGGTATTATCCAGCCTCACCGGAGTCTGTGCCATCACAGGCCAGCCCTCTCCCCAGAGGAGCTCACGTGGCAGCGAGGGTCTCCGGAATGTGACAGTCCCTGTCCCCCGCCGGACCGGGACCCCCAGGGGCGGGACCACCAGGCCTGCTCTACTCCCCCATCCTGGCCTCGGTTCCCAGAAGCCAACTGTCCCAGCCCGCCTCTCAGCCCCCTGCCGTCACCGGGAGGCACGGGAGCTGCCCCTCGCCTGCTTGCTCCCGTCAAGACTTCGCCGAGGCCCAGCTGGGGTAGATGCAGGAAAGATTTATCAGACCCTCAGCCCTGTTAAAAGCATTCTGTCAAGGAATTTGAAAAACGCGTCTCATATCCAGCGTTCAGAGACAGCTATTCCCTGGGAGAAGGGGCTGATGTAAAACACATCGGTCTCTCGTGCGGCCGTCCAGCAGCCGGGAGCTCGGGGCCCGACAGACGGGGCCTCGGAGGCCAGGGAGCCTGGTGGGGAGACGGCTCCTGCCCGGCCCTGCGTCCCCCTCGCCTCCAGGGGCCCGGGGACGCCTGGGGGGAGAGGCCCAAGACGGGGCTCTGGGAACAGCCGGCAGCACGTGGAGGGGATGTGGCTGGGAAGAGGGGGCACAGGACGAAGTCTCAGAAACCCAGGCTCAGCCTCGGCCTCCACCGGGAGCCACGGAGAAGGGGGTGCATGGCTGGCAGGGCGCGGTTTCTGGGGCCGCCTTTGTTCGGAAAGCCGGTGCTAAGTAGGCCGTGGCCCCGCTGCTCTGGGAGGGGGGGGCAGGCTCTCCATCTCAGTCTGTGCTCCGGCCCCCAGCATGGGTTCCACGGGTGTGAGGGGGTGGGCCTCGAAACACACGCATGTGCAACGGACTGCTGTAGGCCCCTGCCCGGCTCTTCTGAAAGGCCTCTGGGGCCCTGGCCAGTCCCTCAGCCTGGGACTTTCTCCATGGCTTACTTTGCTTGTCGCACTCGTGCAAGCCCAACGTCACCTCCTCTGACAAGCCTCCCTAGTCACCTGCTCTAGGGGTGCCCTGGACATCACAGCCAAGAACCTGCACACACATGCACACATTCACGGGTTCAGGTGTGCACATGCACACATGGTGTGTGCACACGCCTGCACAGGCAGATACATGCATGCACACACTCATACACATGTGTAGACACACACATACAACAGGTCTGCACACACAGGCACGTGCACACACACATATGGCTGTGCACACATGTAGCGGTACACAGACATAATGCACACACAGCTATGCACACAGACATGTGCACACATGCACACATATTGCTGTGCACATAAAGGCATGTGCACAGACACAAACATATAGCTGTGCACAGGCATGTGCACACATGCCCATGCATACAGCTGTTCACACAAGTGTGTGCACACACACAAAGAGCTGTGCACACATAGGCATGTGCACACACACACATGCATATAGCTGTGCACACACAGGCATGTGCACACACACGCACGCATATAGCTGTGCACAGACAGGAATTTACACACACACACACACACACACACACACACATCTCACAACAGGACTCTGGAGCCACAGTTCAAATCCTGCCTCTGCCACGTGTCCACGGTGGGTTACTTAGCCTCTCTGGGCCTCATTATCCCCAGAAGTGAAATGGTGGAAGGCCACACTGTCCGGGTGCTAGGACTCTCGGGGGGTGTCAGACGATACAGCAGGGGACAGCACTTCCCCTGTCCTTGCAGAGTGAGGACGCAGTGAGAGGCGGCATCTCTCCCTGCGTCAACACTCTCCCAAATTATGTTAGTTACGCCCCTGCTTACTGCTCCACTATCTCCCTCCCTGGAACGGGGGGCCCCCAAGGCAGCGAGGCCCTTCGTGGAGGGCACAGAGTAATGGGGGGAGGTGTGGGACGGCAGGGTCTCCCCAGGAGCCCGGCCGTGCGCGGCCGCACACCTCACGTGTGGACGCCCTCCTCACGCAGGTCCGGGCCACCCCTGTGTCCCAGGCAGCACGCCAGCTGGAACTCTCATTTCACCCTTGCAACCAGACCACCCTTGCAACCAGACCAGACAGGACGGGTCCTGTCATCACCGTGTTTCAGGTGAGGCAGAACGGAAGCCCAGAGAGGGTGAGTAAATCGGGCAGAGTCCCACAGCGGAAAGCAGGAATGACCGCCGGGGAGCCCAACAGGTCCTCCCTGTAGCGTGGACCTCAAACACACCTTCCTTTCCAGAAGGCTCCTGAGATGAGAAAGACCTTCTCTACATCTTCTTGCAGAACCTCCCGACAACCCTCTTGGCAGGTCCTTCTCTGATCTGCTTCTCACCAGTGAGTTAGCGTGACGTCCCCGGAGCCGCCCAGGGCCAGGGTGGCAGAGCCCCCTTGAAGCAAGGATGGACACGGGGCCCGTTCACTCTGCTGGGACCTTCCCCCCAAATAAACTGAGGCTCAGAGAGGGCGACCGACGTGCCCAACCCCAGCCCCCAGGCCGGTGGGCGTGAGCCACAGACCCAACCCTGGGGGGCGCTGGCCGTGGTACCCAGCCCGCCAGCCCACCCGGCTGTTGCAGTTCCCACGATTCTGGCCCGAGTTCCGGGGGCTGGCACACGCTGTTTTGCACAATCTCCTCCCAGTGGGTGTGTGAGGACCGGCTCCCAGCCCTTCCCGCCTCCGTGTGGAAGGCTCCCAGACGAGGCTCCCGGCGGAGCCCCGGTGCACTCAGTCCCAGAGCCCAGCGTTAGTGGGGATGACAGCAGGCAGCTGCTAGCTCTGTCCCTAGGACTAACCGGAGCAGCTCGAGTGACCCTCTTGGAACCTGTTCCCACACTCCTCGGCCGGAATCACTGGACGGCCCGATCCCAGGAATCTGCCTGCTTGCAGGAATCAAATCCACATTTTGCTGCCCACACCCAGGACCCGGAGGGTCTCTCGGAATAAGGTTTATGAGGTGGCTTCTGGATTTGATTACAAGGAAATGTGTTCCCCATCTCAACCCTTCAACTCTCTCTGCCCTCGACTGCAGGAATGTGATGCTGGCTGATTTCTCAGCAACCCCCTTGTTTCTTGCACACACCGGACGCTGAGCCAACATTCTCCCCGCTTGTGCAACTCGGGCATCACAGTGCCATTCAAAGGGACCATCAGACTTCCGGACCCCTAAATCGTCGAGATGTGAGCGTGGGGGGGGGGCACTGCAATAAATCGTCACCGACTGGGTGGTTTCCAGCAACAGGAATTTATTCCCTCACGGTCTGGAGGCCAAAAGTCCACAAACGAGGTGATCAAGGTCACTACGGTCCCTCCAGAGGCTCCAGGGAGGATCTTTCCTGCCTCCTCCAGCTCTTGGGGGCCCAGACGTCCCCTGGCTGCGGCCATGTCCTCCTGTCTCTGCCTCCCTCCCCAGTGGACGCCTCCTGTGTGTGCGTCTCTCCTCTGTGTCTCTTCCAAGAAACTGGTCATTGGATTCAGGGCCTGGCCAGGGGATCCAGACTGATCTCATCTCAAAATCCCTAGCTTAATCACATCTGCAAAGACCCTATTTCCCGATATCATCACATCCACTGGTTCTGGGGATGAGGACGCAGACACATCTTTTTAGGGGACACCATTCGAAGCTCTACAGGGTTTCCTTCTTTCTCCTGAGCAAGCATATGAAGAGCCCCCACCTGGCTGGGCTGTCCCTGGGGAGGAATGGAGCTGGCAGGGGCAAGGGCTCTGGTCTCAGCCTCTCCCCTCACCCCACGCCTGCAGGAGACCTTGGTCCTGGTCCCCACCTACCCTGTTAGAGCTGAGGGTGCAGTGAGAGCCGCAGCTGACTGAGGCCTGGCCTCCTCTGAATTTATGTGCCAGTGAGGGAGTCAGACAGTAAACAAACCCGAGAATAAAGGGGCAGATAAATACACCACGTGGTGATAGAACACTTCAAAGAAAAATACAGCAGGATGTGGGACAGGGAATAAAGGGATAAGAGGGCTACTTTAGATGGAACACTCATTGGAGGTCTTGCTGATGACAGAGCTGCAGAGGTCAAGGGTTCTTGCAGAAGAGGGAACTGCCGTGCAAAGGCCCTGGGGTAGGTGTGCACTTGGAGTATTTATGGAGCACAAGGAGGCCAAGTGGGGTCAAAGAGATGGTGAGGCAAGATAATGCAGGGCCTGGAAGGCCCAGGGAGGGTTTTGGAATTTTTGCAAACTATGCACAGAAGCTGCTGGAAGGTTTCCAGCAATAGGCAATGGGGTTGGATTTTCCTTTAAAGGGATCACTCTGGATGGTGAGTGGACAGGAGAGTCCAGGCAGAACAGGCAGGGAACTGTGGGGGTGCCCTGAGCAGGCAGAAGCATGGCACAGGATTCTCTGGGTGGAGCTTGGATCCTGCTGCTCGACCTGCTACCTCACCCGTATGGGGTAAGGGGGAGACTCCCCCAGACCACACTCGGCCCCCGAGGAGCCATGCAGAAGCACATACCCGTGCCCACGGGTCCCAGGAGGGGCAGGACAGCAGTCTCCCCATCCAAAACAACCGTGAGCTGCCTCAGCCCTGAGCACCATTTAAAACGGGAAGTTTGGCCAAGAATGGGGTTTCTCCACCTCAGCACCTTTGACATCTGGGGCTGGATGAGTCCTTGTGGCGGGCCGCCCCGTGCCTTGTAGGGTGTTGACCGCACCCCTGGCCCGCCCCCACTAGGTGCCGGTATCACCCTCCAGCGATACTAACACCGCCCGCACACATCGCCCGTGTCCCCTGGGGCTGCACCCTGCCCAGCTGAGAACCTCCGTCCTAGGGGACGGCCAGCGTGGTCTCACCTGGCACAGGGCTCCTGGCGCCCGCAGACCCGTGCTGGCCCTCAGACCTTCTACCGGGATGGAGATGAGAGTGCATCCCCGGCGCGGCGAGGCTAGAAGGGCCCCGTGACGGAGCCCCTGCTCAGAGCCCGGGAGCTACCAACCCTGGCTGCTCCCACATAGCCCATTGTCCCTGGGTCCCAAAGGGATCACCTCCTTCATCCTTGTCTGTTACCAGCGAGCCCCAGAACCTCGGCGGGCCACCTGCCCCGTGACCCTGGCTTCTTGCCCCTAAGACGGAAACGGTGAGAAAACGGCCTGGGGTGTGTGGGTGCCACCCTCCCAGCCTCAGTCCTGGATCCCCGTGCCCCCAGCCTCCTGTCTCTCCCCCCAACACGCCCCTCTGTCTGCAGCCGCTCTGGATGCAGCCCTGCCCGCCCCTGCCGTGTTCAGTGGCCCTGGGTGGGTGGGTGCAAAGGGAGGCAAGGAGGGAGCTGTGTGACCAGCTGCCGACCAGGACAGGTTTCCGGAACACCGGCTGCCTTGGTGGGTGATGGGCTTTGATGGCCTGCCAGGGATGATAGCCAGGCCCTGTTTGCTTTGTCTTATCTGAGTGTTTTGCACCAGTATTACCTCCTGTCCCCTCTGTCCCCCTGTGGCGGTTATCAGCAGGCAGCCACAGCATCCGCCACACAGGCTGAAGCCCGTGGTGACCTTTCCCACGCCCATCGGTCTGCACCCGAGATCGAGGCCCTCCGCCTTCACCCACACCCTGCCAGAGGGTCGCCCCAAAAAGGGGGAGCCTGGAGAAGAGACCAGTCCTCCTCTGGAATTCAGCTCCGAGGGAGCCCCAGAGAGGCGTGTCTGTGAGTGAGGAGGGGACCCTAGCTGTGCTCTGTCCTGGGGCCCCGGCGAATTAGAGCCAGCTGGCGTGTGTGTCCTGGGGCGGCCGTGACCGGAGACCACCATGTGGGCGCCCGACACACAGGGGTTCACCGGAGGCCGCAAGTCCGAGATCAGGGTGCAGGCAGTGTGGGCCCTCCTGGGGCCTCCAGGGACTCTGTGCCCAGCCTCTCCCCGACTTGCTGGTGATCCTGGGCGCCCCGGCGGTAGACGCATCGCCCCACATCTGGTGCCACCCTCACACGGTCTCCCTGGGAGTGTATCTATGTCCACATTTCCATCCATCCCCCATTTTATAAGGACACTGGTCCTACCGGAGGACTAGGAAAACTCGGATGACGTCATCTTAACTTGGTCTCCTTCTGCAAAGACCCTATTTCTATATAAGGTCACATTCATAGTCCCTGGGGTCAGGCCTTCAGCATCATTTTGGGGGAACACAACTGTAAACTACAAAGGGCACATCCAACTTCTGTCCCACCCCCATCAGCGAAAGCAGGGTATCTACAGGGGTGCTGGGGGATTCCAGAGGGGAGCCCAGGAAACTGCTGCCCGATCCAATGGCTGTGGGAAACGGAGGCCCCAAAATGGGACCCGTCCAGGCCCAGCTGGTGGAGCAGGCGGCCTGCGCCAGCGGTGCCCCCCTCCTGACTCCTGCCACCTCCTCAGCCCGGCCGTCTTTGCAGAGCCAGGCCCGGGGATGCTCTCCAGTCTGCACAGTGGGCGCCTGTGTGAGCCCAGGGCTGGACCCGCGGGCGAGCTTTCCCCACTGGCTTCCCGTGTGTGCTTGGTTCTCACGCCCCACCCCTGAACGGTGGGGGAGGACCGTCTCCAGTCTCCCCACGTGGGATCGAAGATTCAGAGAGGCAAACTCACTCACTCAAGGCAGCACAGCCAGCCGGGCCCATCCACTTCCACAGCCCGCTCCCCAAACCACGCAGCCCGGGAAACCAAGCCTGCGGGCGCCGGGCTGTGAGGCGGTCCCGCGACAGACTTGCGGGGGTGCTGGAGTCTTCCTGCAGGGGGTTCAGGACCGGCTCAGAATGCAGCAGGCCCACGGCCCCGTCCCGGCTCTGCCGCTGACTAGCTGTGTG
>JAQQSY010002250.1:0-13806 GCA_028646535.1 Procyon lotor
CCACACTAAGTCATTCTGAATAGTTTTGGCTATATATTTTTATTTGTATTTATTTAAAGATACATTGAGGCGTATTAAAATATTTAAGGATTTATTTGAGCATTTATCCACTCCAATTGTGCAGCACCAAACCAGAAATGGTTAGAAGTGTTCCAATGATAGGAGCGAGGGGAAAGACTTTAATGGGGAAAGTGAGAAAGCAAAAAAAAAAAAAGAAAGAAAGAAAGAAAAAAGAAAAGAAATTAGTTTATTGGCTACAGCTTAAAGCCTAGTTGGCTGTTCCTGATTGGTTGTATTTAGCATTTTGATTTCATCACCTTGAAGCATTTAAAGGCTTAGATTTTGCTTTGCTTACATAGAACCCCATGGCATTAGATTAACTTCAATCTAATGGCCTCCTTGTTTAATTAATTTAACATATACAATGTGAAGCTTTGTTTAGATTTTTTTATAATGTGAATTATAAGCACATTTGCACATACTTAAGTAAAACATAATAAAAAAGCAATTTAAGATAACAATGAAGGCTTATAATTTTTCCCTCCAAAAGTTCACTTTATTCAAGTGCTACCTAACGTTTTTTAATGGATAAAGATTTTAGTAGTAAAATTGAACATTGATGGAATACCTATTATACGTATATAATTAGTAATACTCTTCTCACTTTAAAAGTAGGAAAATATATTCCAAGAGAAAAAAATGACTCATCCAAAGTCATAAAATTATATGGTGGGACATGGATTTGGAGTGAGAGATGCGTGGTTGTCATTTCTATTCTTTTCTCAACACAGAGAAGTGTCTCATGGTTTGAGCCAGGAAAATACAGAGGGACAGTTAACAAAAATGAGTTTGGTTTTGCAAGAGTTGGCCAGTGGTTCTTATTCTCTGATGATAATTGTATGATAGGTCCAGGAATCTGATGAAGCTAATCTTAATCAAGATGATAAAACACCACTATTGCATAAGAATGAAAAGCATTCTATACTAGCTCAGAACTCATTAAAAGTGAAAAATTTTTAGGACCTGCTGTGTCAATATCACTCATCCTCCACTTGTAACATATAAATATTCACTATTAACAAATGTGATTTATAGGTAAAACAATTGCTTTTCTACTCTTTCACACTCCTCTTCTTTCCTTCTCCTCCTTTTCCTCCTCCTCAACTCTCTCCATTTTTTTGCTCTGTTCCTTTCTCCCACTTTTTACCCCCTGATGTCACTGTGCCCCTCCAGAGACATTTTTTCTGGTGTTGGTCTTCTAAATAGAAAACTTTGCCTTCATGGAGTGACTTAGAGTGATACCATCTCAACTGCCCAAGGCAAGAGAAAAGAGTTTCATTTATCTTATAGGCGGATTATAATGTTCCAATGCCTGAGAATCCAAAATTGTTTAACACCAAAAGACTGTATTTGCTGGAGGGAATGAATATATCAGAAAGGCATAAGACCTTTTCAAATAAAAGTAAATCAAATATTTATTGAGCACCTACCATGTGCAAAGGCTAAAGTAGTAGGTAAAAAATGAAAACAAGGATAGGGCAAGCCTTGCCTTCAGATTGGGCATACAAAAATTCAAATTGTAATGAAAGCTAAATAATTGCTCGAGGCAATTATAGAAAAAAGTTAAAAGGAGATCTAAAAGTAATTTATAAATAAATAGTGAAGACTAAAGCTATAAAGTTGAGACAAGACAAAATTTGAATTGTATCTGGAAATTTCATAAGGACTTGCACCATCGGAAAAGTGAAAATATAGCAGGATTATTATTGGATGCAAGTGAATTATTCTGATCAATTCTTCATATAATTAGGTAAATCAATAACAAGATGTTCTAACAACACCCCAAGTCACTGATGGAGATCTTCATTGGAGGACTTGCGCATTTTTACTGGGAGAGCAGGGACAGCAAGAGCAGAAAGTGGCAGTAACCACTTTCTGAAACCCTCTCCATCTACACGCCAAGAACCATAAACAATGCTACAGACCCACCATGAATCTAAAAGATTAAATGTGGCAGGTCATGAGTGGTAATTACAAACTGTTTATTTTTTTCCTTAACTTTTGGATTCCATCTTTTACATTTAAATCTGCATTAAGTCTTAGAAATTGTCAGAAATGTGATTTATATAGGGAGAGAAGCATTATTTCGGCACAGGGCAAAATGAAAAAGTTCTTTTTTGCACACATGTTTCCATTTTGGTGCTTCATTTTGGAAAGAGGTAATTCTACGTCAAAATTAGGCTGAGTGAAAAATGCACACACAGTAATCTTCATTTTCATTATCTGGAGTAGTTCAAAAGGCTCAAAAAATGGAACTATTCTCCAAGAAAGGAATGCGTGTTCAGGTAATTACAAATAACAGACGCATCTGGTTATCTTAATTGTTTGGGAATGTCTCAATTAGCTGAGAATGTTTTCATGATGACTTGGAGACAGTGAAAATTTTTCACAGCAGATTGGACTCAATAGTGAAGAAATATAGGCAGCTCACCCTGAACTCTATTTATGACGACAGAATCCGCTCAAAGATCCGTATCTTTTGGATTTTATTTGCCTGTAAAGGGAAGAGAAATGCTATTTGGTTTTGTTTGGCTTTATCTCAGCTTTGCGGTTGGTCTGAAGACGAGGCAGGACCGCTGGTGCCATGGATGCCCTGGCAAGGGCAAGCCAGGCCAGCTTCCTGCTCCCCATCCCGACGACGGAGCCATTCCTTAGCAGAAGTCGCCTTCTCACTGAAATCTGATTCTCAGGCTGACTCAGCCATTTGGACTTGCTCCTCCAGAAGCTTAGAATGATCCCCAACTACAGGCACATTCTCAATCGGGCTGAGGACTGATGGTTTTTGGTTACTAACAACGATTCGGACTGACATACTCTGGTGACATAGTCAGCAACATTACTTGTCTTTGACCTCCCACCCCAGGAATGCTATCACACTCTATGATGCTTCTAGTAGGTCAAATTCAGTCCAGATCCTGCTTTTATCTGAGCACAACTTCTTTAGTTACTTTATCTACTTTTATCTTTAAGGAAATAGATTTGTCAACTGCATGATAGTGCATAAATTACTATATGCGGGATACAGGACAGTCGAGGATAACACAGGGTACTTCTGCAGGACGTCCAACAAATCAGTGAACCCAAACTTCCTCCCTGGGTGAAAAAACCCTCCTATACAATTCCCTTGCTTTGTGGTATATTCACATACATTAAAAGAGATGACCTCATCTGTTGCAGGGGCAATTTTCAAAGCAACTGTTTAGAAGTGCTTCAAGAATAATTTTTCCAATCTTGACAAACACTCTCTCAAGCCAGAGGAAACTTTGTAATTTCTAGTGAAGAGGTTATGAATTATTAAATCTCACTAATTCTTCACTTAACTGCCATCTTTACATAGAAAACATGATTTGGGTTAAGTCCTATAGCTTGAGGGAATGAGCAGCTGGGGTTAATCTAACCAGCAAGTGGATGCCCCATTGCCTCAAACAAACTCAGATCAATATTATTTATCTGTTCTATCCTGAAATAGAACACGGGCTCTTCCACCAAATCTTTCTTACCAGTAGGAATTAGCAGGAAAAACCTAATACTGTCTGGCAGTTTACCTACTCCTAAAAAAGTCAGTCTCTCCTAATTGTTCAATGCAGCTCTGTATATAGACAGAAGAAATGCTTATGAAGTATTAAAGGGAGGGGTACGAATGAAGGGGCATGGAAAACAGTGAAATGTTAGGGAAATAAATGCTCAACTTCCTCTCTTGTAGGGTAAGATATAAGACTCTGGTGCTTCCACCATTATAACTTCTAGCGTGCAGATCTGCCTTTTAAAAAGTAGAACTTATTCCTTGCTATAGTAACAGAGACTTAGAAAATTACAAGGTCCCTAATTAACTAGGCATTTAGTCTATACTATTTCTGCTTAAATTCTAGAACCTTCGACAGAAAAATATCAATGTAATATGTTCTGAATTAATACATGAAGTAACGGATCCCACACGAACCATGGCTCCATCTTTCAGGGCCTGTCTCCTACCACACATTTTCTCACCTGATCCTTGCTTGCCTGCTATCCAATTCATTGTTGCATTCCACACAAACCCTTCATGTTCTAGAAGATAGCAAGCAATCCCTTGACTTCCATAGACTGTAAAGTTTTTCCTTGTGAATAGACTACTAAGAGGCCATGATGTAGACATATAAAGCCTGCCTCCCAGCAACATCTTCTTACTCCTTATTCCATGTCTTTTCTCCAAGAAGTACACTGGCTTCAGGCCCCTCCATTCAATATATACCACTATCCATCAGGGTTTCAAGATCTTTCTTAAATCTGCCAGAATTGTTATCCCTGTTAGGAAATCCTACACAATGGTCTACCCTTCATTACCAATCCATCCTTCAGGATTCACTTAAAGTCTAGTCCCTCCCGGCCACTCTGAAGCTTTTGATTACTATTCTAGATTCTAAAGACCTTCTGTCTCAGAATAATTAAGCATTTATTTTAACAGTGGATCACATGAACATTCAATCAAACCCACTGCTACTTGCACTGCTGTGTATCTAGTAAGATCCATAACCTCTTTCAGAACAGGAATGTGCTTTGTGTATTTAACACTACACTTGGTCAATAATAGGTTCTCAGGTAGGATAGGCTGAGGGAGACACATCTGTCAGGCTGCAGTCCTAGAAAGAGCCTTCTGATGGTGGTTCTGGATAGATGCTTTAGACCTTGCAGAAATGAAAGTTAAATATTAAGGATATGTTAGTAAGTGGCTGGTTTCATTACCAATAAAAGAATCAAAATGTTCATAGGGCAAAAAAATATAAGAAATGATCTTATAGATTATGAAGACCAATATTTGCTTTCTACAAACTAGGAAGCAAGAGTTCAGACATTGTTCCTAATTCAACTGCTAATGTATTTTGGCTATTAAGGTTAAAAATGTAGGTGAACTAATGCTAGACACATAGAGACACACATTGGCGGAGAGAACACGAGAATGGACTCTACCAAGAAGACTCAGAACTCAACACAAATACCCCAAAGTAGGGGAAAGAGTCTCTGTTTCTGCAGATAGCAGTGTTCGGCCTTGAGAATCACAAAAAAAAAAAAAAAAAAAAAAAAAAACCACAAAAAAAACCCAAACCAAAACAAAACAAAATAAAACTGGCCTCAAATCTCAACCATGTGGGTTGGGCAAATCCCCTCACCTTTCTGAGCCTCTGTTTCTCCACTAGTAAACTGAAAGAGATAATATCTCAAAGAATCAAGTAAGACTGAAATTCAGGTAATGCAAAAGTCTCAGGGTTTAAAAACTGCAGAATATAAATACAGTCTCATTAACAATTACTCAAATTGTGATACCCCAATAACCCCCCTGGTTTCTGCAGTGAAACAGACTTACAGACTTCCTCTTCCCCAAATACATCCCCACTCCAGAGTGACTTTCCTCTTCCACTGCTCTGCTCTCTATTTCCATCCTGGCTATAACGGTCTCAGCTGAGACTCCACAGACCTCAGACTCTGACAGTGCCCCAAGAAGTTGTGCTTCAAGCTGAAGCCTCATCCTTTCACTCACACTATAGCTGAAGTAGAAGCTACCTCGCCGTCTTGCCAATGGAGTGGGAGCCAGAGCTCTGGCATGGCACCAGTGTGTCTGGCACTCAGGTGTGCTTGCCTCTGAAGCCTGGGGAATTGGATGGACCAGTGAGTTCCATCTTCACACTCACAGTGTCAGGAGCAAACTAGCCCCTTCTCGTAGGTTTGTATGGATTGGGGAACGGTGAGTAGGATACCACAGTAAGGTTGATTGAGGCCCTAAGTATTCTATCTTTAAATTTTGGAGTATTTTCCATTGGGAAATTATGACGCCCTTGTCCTTCTGACATAAGAGGCTAACAGAGTGGCTGGAACAGACTAGATGTGACAACTAATCAGGTTATACCCAGGATCACTGTTAACTCTGTTACCAGGCCTGCCTGGATGGCAGACTTGACCTTTGCTTGTAATAAAGGTTTTTACTGGTCCCAGTGTTTCTCTCTATGATATAGCCTCCACGTGGAACTTTGTCCTTCTGTCGGTCTATCCATCAATCAGGTTCCCTTGGACCTGGACTCCCTGGACTCTTCTATGTAAATCATTGGACTTTTGTCCACCTGGCTTAGTACATGAATGTCAAAGCACTGAATACATACTTGACATCTCGTATACACAGAAAAAGAGTCAAAAGCAAAAGGTTTGGAGAAGCAAGGGGTATGTAGATCATATCAGAACTTCTCCAGAAAATTAGACTGAAATTAAACAGTTTTTTTTTTGGTTTTTTTTTTAGTCTAAATAAACTGAAAGTTGGATGAGCTTTACCTCTGAGTATGAAACAGATAGACTGGTTTACACGTTAACTGGATAATTAGTGAGCTGCAGTCAATTCAAATATAAAGACACAGATTAAACCAAATTTCAATAGTTAAAAACCCACTCTGAGGTTGTTTGTTTGTTTTTACTGGTCTAAGATTTTTAATCAATGCTTTTCCACATACCACATGGAGGAGGAAGGTTGCTGGGCCTGGTTATAGAGGCCAGGAAAAAATCTAGAAAAGGACTGCTAATAATGAATGAAATAATGGAATTTTAGTGGAAGAGGGGTTAACTCTTTGGGACCACGCAGTCAGATGCACTAATATTTATAGATGAGGACAATGGGGCAGAGAGGTTATAAGTGAAACCAAAATACCATTCTTCAGAGTTTTAAGTAGAAGCTTAATTAGTTTAAGAAAGTCTTACGAAGAGAACTGAACTTACGACATTTCCTAGATTTTCTGGGCATAGCATACAAAATAATTTCATAATTATGGTCAACAGTCATTATATATTATTGGATCTTGTGTTGAGAACATTGATTCCTTGCAATTTGTAGATGGTTTCCTGGGGTTCAGGAACAAACATTTGTATATCATTATTTAATTTTCGAAGGAGCAGCAAAGTGAGTTGGAAATGGCGACAGAACTGAAGACAAGTGTTCTCATCCTGATTTCCACAAACTGAGTGCAGTGAGGCAGGAGCGATCTCCACCCCTCTTACCTCCATACCCTTTGTAAAGTGACTTTGCATCTCTTCCCATCATGAAGTCGTGTCTACTTCCTGAGTCTGGGCTGGCTTTATTTCACCAATAGAAAAGAGTAGGAGTGACAGCATGCCAATTCAAAACCTAGACCCCAGGAAGCCCTGCTGTCCCTTGCTATCAAACAAGCCCAATCTAGCCTGCTGGAGGAAAAGAGACCAGAGGCAGAGACAGTCAGCCAAGTTTTCCCAGCTGAGGCTCCAGACATGTGACAAAAACAGCTACAATCGCAAAGCTGCCTAGCTGACCTGCAACTGATCTGAGATACGTGCGTTAGCCCTACTCGACCAGTACAGCCCAGTGAATCCATAGCCTCATAAGCCTCATAAGCAATAAAAAACGGCTACCACATTCAGGGGAGTGATAGTTACTATGCATCGTTATTGTAAGAATAGACAACTGACATATGTGTCTGATAGGATTAGCTCCCTCTATAATATTAGTATGGCTCTGACTTCTGGGGGAGTAGATTAGATATCCCTAATTTGACTGTGGAGAAAAATATAGGGAGATGAATATCTGTCCGTCTGTCTGTCTATCTATCTATCATCTATCTATATACATGTTATATACATATATTCTTCTAAGTGTATGTGTATATATATAGATATAAACACACATATATATGCAATGTATATAACCACATCTCTGTCGATATTCCCAACTTTAAACATATATATTTACCTATATCTAGATTAATAGACACAACCCGTAAAATCAGACAAGATGCTTTATACAGAGCTCCTCAACCTGCAACATTCATCTTCATATAAAGGTAAATTACTCATTTCTGTCATCAAGGATTTAGTAAAGGCTCTACTGATAGCATATCTCGTGCACTGACATAAACCAGCCCAGGGCAGATTTATTCAGCAGGTTGGGTAATGAACATATCTTGTGATTTAGCCAAACACAGATTTTATTTCCTCAACCATCTTTCCTTTCCTCCTATTAGGCTTCGGATGGCCCTGCATAAGATTTGCTCACATCAGTGATTAGTCCCTGTATCATTTTTATAGGTCTATTTTTAAAAGGTGCTTATTTAAGTGACTGGTAACTAATCATAGTTCCATAATTGACTGAAAAGTTGACTCAGTGTAAAATCCAAATTAAATTGAAAAAAAAAAAAAAACCCAAACTCTCATTATAAATTATTCTTCCCAGCTCCACAAACACTCATTTTACAAACAGCGAAAGCATGAAGAGACAAACTTTGCCTTCCTGCAAAAAATATGTTCAACAATTACAGACCAAAATTTATAGCAAAGGAAGAATGTTCCTCTTTCTTCGCGGTGACACTAATAAAAGGAAAGAAATATAAGTACTGCTTAGTGTAGGCTGGGAAATGCCTAAATTTTAAAATTAGAATAGTAGCATTTTATTTCTGGACAAGCTCGACTGATCTTTTTACACAGAGCGACAGACAGGCTTAGAGGGGCATGACCTCATCACAAAGATGTGGGCTTCAAAGGCTGCTCCTCAAACCTCTTGCTGATCACCTGCCCTTCTACTACCCCAAATTAAACATTTAAAAGTTTTGAAGCCTTCTTGCTTTACATTAAACATTTTCCGACCATTCTCCAGTCAATTACCCAGAGGCCAAAAATATCTCTTCCCCCATTCAGCCGATGGCACCTCCACTGTGAAGTGCTCTAAATCCATTAGCAGGGCCCTCTCTGCATGCTACATCATCGGAAGAACAAAGGCGTGATGATGTAGCACAACCCACGTTCACGTATATCACTAGAGTTCTAGCCTCCCGATCAGCCGGCGGGCTTAATAAACATTCCAGAT
Source organism: Procyon lotor (assembly GCA_028646535.1). Lineage (NCBI taxonomy): Eukaryota > Metazoa > Chordata > Mammalia > Carnivora > Procyonidae > Procyon > Procyon lotor. Next base: position 8,909 of record JAQQSY010002250.1, read on the forward strand.
GGCTTGCTCTGCCTGAAGGAAGAATGGATAATCACACTGCACTCCCCTCCAAACAATAATAAAATAAGGCCATGGTAGCACAGAAGCCCGAGCCTGCCAAAAACATTGAAAGGACTGCTTAGAACAATGGAATCAAGTGATTGGAAGGCACATCAGTGCCCTCACCCTTTATGAAGGAAGGTGGCCTGCTTTCCCATAAAGCATGCAAAACCAATTGTGTTATGCAACAGCTCGGCTGAAAAATAAAGAAAGCAAAAAAACAACAACAAAAACTCCATCTAAATACTTTCTTTTGAAAGAATTTGGTGGAAAGGGAATTTAAATAAAATAACCTTTGCAAGCCAGAATCCTGGGCCATGCGTACATCATCTGAGACATACAGCTGTGCGTTATGCTTGTCAATAGGCAGCAGGAGAGGTATGATCAGTTCTATATTCGTTTTAAAGGATTTTGAGTGGAATTCCACAATTATAATATAGGGAGGTATTCTGCAGAGTGTTGAAGAGGCTTCAAAGGATGAATTCATACAAAGAATTGAGTTGAACACCTCTGGTACTCAGCTCTCAGGCCAATTCTTACAGCGCCCATCTCTCCTCTCTCCTGTTAGCCCTGCCGTCCTCTCTCCCTTTGCTCCTTGAGTAATATCTTCTGCTGTTTGAACAGATATCCGTCATAGTTAGTATGTTCCTGACCGATAACCTTTCTTCCCTTTTAGTTCCAAACATTCGATTTTCTTGTTATGTGATTGGAGTACATCGGAGCTGGAACTTCAAATCTGCTCAGTGTTTATCAAGAAAGTTCTATGCAGAGCACAGAAGCTCTCCAGGGCAGTGAAACTATTCTATATGATATTATAATATGGGACCCCTATCACTATAGCCTTGCCAAAACCCGTAGGGTGTCCAACACCGAGAGTGAATGCTAATGTAAACTCTGGACTTGGGGTGATAATGATGTGTTAATGTAGGTTCATCAGTTGCAACAAATGTACCACTCTGGTGGGCGATGCTGATGACAGGAGAGGCCTTCCACGTGTGAGGGGAGGGATATTGGAAATCTCTGTACCTTCCTGATGGTTTTTCTATGAACCTAAAACTGCTCTATAAGTTAGAGTCTACGAGTAAAAGAAAGAAAGAAAGGTCTATGTATACTTGGTATTTTCTTTATGTGTTGATGGTCAATTGGGGGAATTACAGTTAGAAGTCTGAGTAGTATTCCTGATACACAGCTTTGACTCTGCCTCTAATCCAAAGAAAAAACTTCAAGTTCTGACTAGATGCATTTGCATATCAGAGTATAACAAGATTCCTTAAAGCTAAGCCAAAAATCAAAAGATTATTCCTCCAAGGAAAAGCATCTGTAAATAAGGAGCCCATGTTTCACTTCCATCTCTCCTGGTAATGCTTTCCACTGCTTAGTATGAGTTGTGGGTTGTGACGGGGAACGAACCAACACAGGCTGTCAATGACATTGCCATAGGAAGAGAAGCATACCCATATTAAGATGTCTACAGTTTAAACATGTGCCTACACAAAAGATTTGTGAAAAGTTACTCTTTTAAATTGAGCTTGATATTTGGCATCTTTTATTCCCATGATTATAGTTTATTTTTTGAGTGTAATAAATCACATTCTGCAAGCCAAACAGTCCTCTGTCTTCAATAAATTACTGAATATATCAAAAAGCTACCAGTAAAAGCATGGTAACATTAAAAAAACATAGAAAAGGACTATATTATATGATAGGTTCTGTTAAGATATTAATTCTCTAATCTGCCTTTAAATATAGTACATTTCAAATCAAACTTGAGTGAGTAGTTTTTTTGAAAAAGTTCATCTGACATAAAAGTAGATAAAAAGTAAAACTTGAAAAAGAGGAAGAATATAAAAATGTATTATATAACCATAATAATTAAAATAGTATGATACTGGACCATGAATAGAGAATGAAAACAGTGAAACAAAATCCATGTCAATTAATAACAAAATAAAGGTAACTTTTCAAATCTCTGGGGAAAGATGGATTATTTAATTAATGTGATAGACACAGTTACTAATTTAGGCGGTTAAGAATAAATAAAATTAAATATGTAAATTCCAACAACAACAGAAAAGGTAAATCTATACATTAAGGAAATGAACTAATAAAATTGCTAGGAGGAAATACAGAAAGTCATTTTCATGTATATGATATGGATAAGATAATTTTTAACATGATGTCAAGGTGATAGAGTATAGAGGATAACACTGAAAAGTTTAAAAAGACAAAAATAAAATATCTACTTACTTCAAAATATACCATAAGCAAAGAATAAAAATTGAAAGGAACGATCAATATATACACGAGGTTAATAACTTTAAGATATAAAGTGTTCTTAAATGTCAAAGAAAAAGATCAAAATGATGAGAGAAAATGACATGCAGGAATAATAAATTCATTCACAAATTAGACATAAACATGAAATGGCCTTATCTAAGAAATATGAGTGAAAATAAATAGTACAAATTCTAAGAAACTTGACAGCAGATATATAGTGGAACCTTTCCAAACATAAAAATGCTAGAGAAACTACACACACACAAATATATTATTTCTATTTCTATTTCTTTCATTTCATTTCACATTAAGAATAGTAAGACACCCCTATCCCTCTTCGCCTGCTTGAAAGAGTCTTCTCTGAGAAAACTTAATGTCTTATGAAAAAGATCTAAGGATAATGACATTTTGGGGTCCCTGAATGAAATCACAGGTTTGCTACTTTTTCATCTAGAGTGAAACCCACAGGATTTCTATCAATTTTTTAGAATTCTTCTCTAAACGAATGCTTAGTTAAAGATCAATCATAGATGTCTGAAGAAAGCCTTAAGCGTGAAGGAAAGAGACTAAAAGAAATAATCAAAACAAAACAGAAAAACTTAAAGAAAACAAAGACAATATAGATAGTAGAAGAAACTTAAAAAAAAAAACCCTGTAATCAACGTCCTCTGAGACAGGAAAAGAAACTATTTTAAAGAACAAACATTCTGAAAAGAAGAAATAGATTCTAGAAAGTGAAATATGTTGACTGAAATTTAAAAAAAAAGTAAAAGAGAAGAAAAAATAAACTTCTTAGAAGAAATTAAATAAAGAAAAAATGGCAAGGACATGAGAAAATAGGTAAGAAAATTTAAGAGGACCAATATCCAAATGATAGAGATCTCAGAGAGAAAAGGGAAATGTTGAAGAGGAAATTATCGAAACATTACTAAGAAAATCTTCTAGAGCTGAAGATCAGGAGGCTCCAGATTTAGTCTCCATAGAATATCGCCAAAATTTATCAGTTAAAATCTCATCACACCAGGGCCCATCACCATGACATTACAGATCAATAAAGATAAATGGAAAATTCAAAAGCTTCCAGAAAACAAAGTGTATGACATAAGATAAGGAATCAGTATGACCCAGCAATTTGCACTGCTAGGTATTTATCCAAAGGATGTAAACACAGTGATTCATAGGGCCACGTGCACCCCAATGTTTATAGCAGCAATGTCCATAATAGCCAAATATGAAAAGAACCCAGATGTCCATTGACAGATAAATGGATAAAGGTGATGTGGTATATATACAATGGAATATTACTCAGCCATCAAAAAAGAAGGAAATCTTGCCATTTGCAATGATGGAACTGGAGGGTATTATGCTAAGTGAAATCAGTTAGAGAAAGATAAACACTATATGGTTTCATTCATATGTGAAATTTAAGAAAAAAAGAACAGATGGACATAGGGGATGAGAAGGAAATACAAAATAAGACTAAAACAGAGAAGGAGGTATACCATAAGAGACTATTCTTTTTTAAAAAGATTTTATTTATTTATTTGAGAGAGAGATAATGAGAGAGAGCACGAACCGGGGACGGGGGGTGGGGGTTGGGAAATGAGGGGAGGAGAAGCAGGCACCCTGCTAAGCAGGGAGCCCAATGTGAGGCTTGATCCCTGAGTCCTGGGATCATGACCCAAGCCAAAGGCAGATGCCCAACCAACTGAGCCACCCAAGCACCCCCTCTAAGAGACTCTTAACTCTAGGAAACAAACTGAGGGTTGCTGGAGGGGATGAGGGTAGGGGTGGGGGTAGGGGATAGGGTAATTGGGTGATGGGCATTAAGGAGGGCACCTGAAGTAATGAGCACTGAGTGTTGTATGCAACTGATGAATCACTAAATTCTACCTCTGAAACTGATAATGCAGTATATGTTAATTAAATTGAATTTAAATAAAATTTTAAAAAGATGAGGAATCAGAATGAAATCTGTCTTCTCAAAAGCAAACCTGGAAGCTAGGAAACAATGAAGAAATTAAGAGGGAAACATTTCCCACCTATAAATCTGTAATTCAAAAACAACTGTGATGGTAAAATGAAGACACTCCTAGATACCCAAAAGGCCATTCACCTCAAATTATAATATAATATAATATTACATTATATTAAACACACATATGTATAACATATGATTTTATATATATATATATATATATATATATATATATATATATATATATATATATATATATAATTTTGTAAGTGCTATTCTCAGGAAAGTACTGTAGAATGTAGTTCCTTAAATAAAGGAACTAAAACAAAAAAATAGGAAGGCCTGGAAGTGGGCCTAATATTTGATCCACATTCCGTTTTGAGGCATTTGTCTGTTCTTAGGTTGCCAACATCAAAAAGCTAAGAAGCCAAACAGAAAACAGCTGAAAGTGAGAGTGGAGATTTTAACAGTCACCCTGTTACTGTGAGACAAAAATTGGATTAGAATACTGAGAAGCCCCACTAAAGAGTGAGTCTGCACAATGTCCACAATAGCCAAACTATGGAAAGACCCTAGATGCCCATCAACAGATGAATGGATAAAG
>JAQQSY010002251.1:0-13805 GCA_028646535.1 Procyon lotor
GTGGCTGGGTTGTGGACATTGGGGAGGGTATGTGCTGTTAAGTGCTGTGAAATGTGTAAGCCCAATGATTCACAGACATGTACCCTGGGGCAAATAATACATTATATGTTAATAAAAATTTAAAAATAAATAAATAAATAATTAAAATAACAATAAGCTTTTTTTTTTTTTAAGAAAATGGCGGAGAGATATTAAGAGCATTTAATGGTAGACTTTATTTAAAATGGCACATCAAGTAAGGTTTCCATGAGGAAATGCAGTTGAGCGCTGATCTGAATTCTAAGTCAGAGTAAATCAAATAAAGGTAGACAATTTAAGGGGAAGTATATTCCTGGCAAAGAAAATAGCATGTGAAAAAAAAAAAAAAAGAAAATAGCATGTGCATAGGCTATGAGGCTAGTACCTAGTTGTAGCACCTTTAAGTAATGAAAAGAATTCCAGTGTGAGTTTTTTAGAGTTAGCAAACAGAGAGCATGCAGAAGGAGCACAGGAGAAAAAGGTGGGCAGGACAGAGTCTATTCTGTTAGCACATTTCAGATTCGTCTTTAGAGAAATGAAAAGATGGAAAATTGAAAGCTCAAGATAAGTGGAGTTTCTAGAATGCTGTAAAGTATAAAGATAATATTCAGGAAAACTTTGGAACTGCCATAGTTTGTAGTTAGGATGCGTAAATGTGTTGTTAACTATGAATTAGTTTCAAAAACCAATCTGGAGGGGTGCCTGGGTAGCTCAGTCGTTTAAGTGGCCAATTCTTGATTTTGGCTCAGGTCATGCATGATCTCGAGGTCCTGGGATGGAGCCTGTGTCAGGCTCCACACTCAGCAGGGAGTCTGCCTGAGGATTTCTTTCTCCCTCTTTTTCTGCTCCACCCTCCCCCCACTCCTGTATGCACGTGCTCTCTCTCTCAAATAAATAAATCTTTTAAAACATTTGTAAATTAAATCACAGAAAAATATTAGTGTAAAATCTTCTGGAATTATGACACAATCCCCAAATATAAAAGAGAGGATGAAGAAGATACAGAACTTTCCCGATCTATCAGAAACATACTTTTGTCAGGAAAATTGAACAGATGTATTAAGATAATGCTTCAGTTGGAGGATGAAGTGGGATATGTATGGTCTCTTGATGTTTATATGCAAACCCCTTATCACATGTATCCTTGATTTCTTCTCTTTTTTATTCTCTGTAATTCCTATCAATCATGAAATATTATTTTGCAATCTTCTAAATATTTCTTAAATGCATCCATATCCCTGCATCTCAACTCACACTACTACCTTCCACCCCTCATCTCACATTGAGACTATCCTAACTGATCTCTGCCTTCACTGGTTAGGCTATGTCTAGCTGCAAAAGAAGGGGAGGGGTGAGGTGAGGCTTCTCTCCAAGGGCTCAAGCACAATAAAAGTATCATATTCTTCATATCATAGTCCAAATGGAGTGGTTTTGGTTTGCACACAGCTATTTTTCATGCAGACTTCAGAGACTGAACCTCTTTCCACCTCATGACTCCTTAATGATATCTACATCCAGCTAGCAAGAGGAAAAAAGAAAGAAAAAGAAAAAGAATTTGGAGGCTTTTTAATATATTGCACACTGAGTTCCACTTACATTCTGTTGGCAAGAATTTGGTTATTTCCCTCAACTGAGTGAAAGAAGATTGGGAAATATGATGTAGCTTTGTGCCGAGAAGGAAGAGGACTCATTTTTTGGGTATCAGTTGGTAAACTCTGCCATACCTCCCTCTAATCTTGTAACCCAAACTGTCCTCCAAACTACTGTAAGAATAATCTTTAAAACAGGTTAACCTGTTTAAATGTTTGTTTACAGCCTTCAGAGGTGTTCACTGAATTCTGAACAAAGTTCACGGATGCCCAGGTGCAATACTTAATCTTATCACAGTCTCAGTTGCCAGCCTCATTGCTTGGCAAACTCTCCCTTACAAATTATGCCACAGATTTAACTAAACTTCTCCCTGGTCTTTAGACATGCTGTATTATCTTGTCTCTAGGCTCTGCAACTTGGATCCTCTTTCTGCCAATAACATTCTCTCTGCCGATTCACTTTCCTAAATCCCACATATACTTCAAGTCTTAGCTTAAATTTCAGACCCACGGTGGCCACCTCAATCTCAATCCAGGGGCGGTACTCCTGCAGGCATTCCCATAGTGCTGTGTAATCCCTTTCAGTAAAATCCAATCACATTTAAGTTGAAGTCTTAGTAAATGTCTCCCCAGCATAGTTTACACCTCGTGAGGCCAAATGTGCAACTCTTGCATGTATACATAGGAATTGTTGAAGACTTTTAAGTTATAAACAGTACTGTCATGCTTGCTTTTAAAATACATACTGGTTAAAACAGAATTGATTATTTCAGGAAAAAATTGAGCATAATGCAAATTTTTCATTTCCTTATTGTCCCTAACGGACATTAGGGGAATGAAGAAAACTGTAGCCAGCTGAACTGTGTTATGTAGAAACAGGCAAAAAACAGACACATACACACACACACACACACACACACACCCTAAATATCTCCCCGATAATGTGAGTCACCTGTGTGTGGCATGCGCCACATCCAACCACATTTGGGATTTCAACTTTTTATCTAATTTGTAAGAATCCTCCTTCAGCCATCTCACAAAAACACCCCCCCAAAAAAATCAACCCTTCCGACACTCGCTTCCATGAGCAAATGTTGGGTCTTTTTTAGAGGAAATGATAATATTTATTCTAGTTTTTATGCTTCTTAACCATTTAACGTGTGAAAAATGGTGCTACTAGTTGGTTTCTATGGTATTTCCTTATGTGTTTTGTGCTGCTAATCTCTTTTTTCCCATCGTAAACCCTATTGCTTTCATTTTGTGATTTTGTATGACATGATGGTTTTTAGGAACATATGCTATGTTAAACAGAACTGACTGTAACTAAAGGGCAATTTAAACTAACTGAGCAGGATTGGGGGGGTCGGTTGTGTGTGTGAAGGGTTGACGTGGCTGTGGTCTCCTATTTTAGACAGTACTTGAGCTCACAGGCCTATCAGATGGCACCGAAGTGTAGTTCTGATGATATCACCTAAGGAACTAACTCTTCCTTTCTGGGCCCCAGTGCCAGGAAGGGAGGACAAGTGAAGCTAAAGCACCCATGTGTGTAGAAGCTCTTTCAGGGTCACCTCCACTGCTGAAGGAAGAGAGGGTGTGTGTGAACATGTCTGCAGCTGTGGACATTTCATGCTCGTACTGCTTCACGCAGTCTGCCGGATGACCGTCCTGAGATTGCCCAACCTACTCTGTGGCTTCGCTTTCCATACGGGGTTTTTAGTTGCCCTTCTTTTTCTCTGAGATTTTGCCCGTCACTTCACTTCCACTGGCCTTAGTTTTTTCATCTATCAAAATAAGTGATTGAAACAGCTCATCAATAAGATTTCCTCCTCTCCTTATGAAAGCCTTTCATCTGCAGTCTCACTCTCATTTTACCTGAGCTATACCCAAGCATCAAGGCAATAAGGAAACGGAGGTGTGAATTGAAGAAACTGCTGGCAGCATCTCAGATTCCTCACCATAAAAGTTATTCTACCTTGCGCTCTGTGTCAGCTTTCCACTGATCATTACTCATCTATCGATCAATCTCCGCAGTGATGCTTCTTGGAACATAAAATACCACAAAACATCTGTTAATCTAAAAAATGTAGAGTAGGATTCCAAAACCCAGAATTCAAACTGGGAACAAATGACCCCTCTCCAAATGTTGCTTGGTGTGATCAAGCAGCAGGAACATTTCCTAGTGTCAGTGCTGAATGTCGGGGCTGGGCATGGAGTGTTTTTTACACGGTGGACGGTGATCTGGTGTGAGCAAAAAGGGGAGCATTACTGTGTTTTCAGTTAAAAAAAAAAAAGATAAAATGCCACGAAAATTGGATAGTAAAACATTCAGAATATATCATAAAGGCTACATTTTAAGAAGATAAAAAAACCTGTTTGCAAAGAGAAGAAAATCTCCAATTTAAAAATAATGTAAAACTGCTTGAATATAAAACTAACATACACACACATTTTACTTTAAACTTAATGGGGGTGAGGGTGCATTGATATATTCCAATCCTTGATCATTAAATGTAATACTCCTGGCAGAAACAAATGTGTGTAGAGATTACTTAAAAAATGGAATTTTTCTCAGATTATTTTTATCTTCTGTTTGCTTCAGTTTTCTCACCTCATACATCAAGACTTGCAGTTCAAATGGTGATACCAACTTTGTGCATCAGAATACAAGATTTCAAGTGTTTTAAAACGAAATACAAAGAGCAGAATGAAACCCTCTTTGGTATTATTAGAAACCTACAGTAAAAGACCCCACAAAGGAGAACGAACAGCAGAGGAGATAAAGATGGGATTAAACAAAAAAATCCACAGATGAAGGCACATAATGTCAAGCTTACTCCTGAAATGAAAGCTGACACATCAATATCGCTGGAAAAGGTAAAGGTAATTTCAGTGTCTAAACATACAGAGGCACTGCGAGAACAAAATCAGGAAGATCTCTATCAACAGTAGGGGCAGCACTTTCGATGCATTGTGGGAATTTTTTTTTTTTTTTTTTTTTTAAAGTAAGTTGATCTAAACAAGGCCTGCCAGCTATTCACGGTCTCTGTTACATGAGTATCATTTAGAAAAGTAAAACAGGTGCTTGGGAGTGCTGATCTCAGAAGACAGTTAATACTGATTATCATTTAACTGTTTTTTCCTCCGCTCAAATGAAACAAACAAAAAACAAAAGTGAAGCACAGTGGGAGACTGAAGAAAAAAAAAAGGAATAAAGATGAAATGTTACTATCACTTAAAGGCTAGATACAGTCAAAATTTAATGAATTTCAATGTTTAACCTTTGATTTTTTTCCCTCTACTTTTCCCCTCTGTTTTATTATTAGTTTCTAAATAGCTTATGTAAGCCAACTCTGATTTTGTTTTTCCTCTATTTTGTTAGAGGAAGCAATACTTTTTAAACAGGTCTACAGTTATCCTGGTCACTTTTAAACTTTTTGAACATTGAATGAACACTTCGCACAACTCAAATTTTTGAGGCTCAGGACTACAGAATTCATTGTGTTTACCTAACCTTTTTATCAGTCTGGGTACAAAGAAAAGCAGCAGCAAGATGAGTGGTATAGAATAAGTGATTTAGGGGGCGCCTGGGTGGCTCAGTGCATTAAGCCTCTGCCTTCGGCTCAGGTCATGATCTCAGGGTCCTGGGATGGAGCTCCACATTGGGCTCTCTGCTCAGCAGGGAGCCTGCTTCCCCCTCTCTCTCTGCCTGCCTCTCTGCCTGCTTGTGATCTCTCTCTCTCTAAGATATAAATAAAAACTTAAAAAAAAAAAAAAGAATAAGTGATTTAGTTCAGGGGTTGGATCTTAAGCAATAGTGGGAGTTGGTGGAAAATGTCTGCAGGTTAATATCCCTGTGTCTAGTGTTAAGCCTAAGTCATTATGGCTTAGGCAGACAGTAATAAAAAAGAAAATTTGGATATGGAAAAGAATAAGGGCAAAATGGAACCCAAAAGAATGAAACTGAAGTCACAACTGTCTTGTACTACTTCCAACTTTGATGCAATGTGTGATCTGTTAAGAAAGCTGCCGCCCCTCACCACAGAGCTACACATGCACTTGGCATTGGACTCAGAGAAGCTGACGAAGGAGATTTGGCAGGAATCGAAGGTCCAGGTGCTTCCTTACACCAACAAGATGAGCCATCCAATCAGTCACAACACACCAGAGCTATCGTGAAGCCCAATGTAGATCTTCAGAGTAGGAGACAATATAGTTGCGACTTCTCTTCACCTTCCAAACAGTTTTTGAATGCTTCTTACAACAATGCTAACACAGAACCACACGGTGAAGGGAATGTGGGGTAACACAGTCCCAGATTAGCTAAATTAATACAGTGTGAATTCACTCAAGTCCACTCCTTGGTGAATTTCCATCCACACATTCTTTTAACCAAATGACTTCCAAATAAAGACAAGAACAAACCATGACTTTGCCTAACATGCTGAAAGCCCTCCTTCCACAACTTAAAATATGCCAACAATGTCTGCCAAAAAGTCAATTTTTTTTCCAAAAGTTCTTCTAAATGAGTCGTACCCTTAGGTACCTTATAACTTAATACACTGAGATTACAAGAAAAGCTACTATTAATACAACTGATGTTAGATGGTAGGGGGATGGAAGAGGGGAAGAAAAAACTGATTCATATATGCATAGACATAATATCACATTGAGAAAGAAATGCTCATAATTATTGCAATGCATGTTTCTGCAACTAATCATGGTCAAAGTTCTTCCACTAGCCATTCCATACTTCCTTGACTATTCAAGGTTTCTTGCATGGTGGGGTGTACCAAACCTTCATTCCTGAACAATCTGTGTCATTAGAAATTCTGTAAGATTAGATTGTGGTGGTTTTCTATTAACTTTAATCAGAAGATGTAGAAATTCTAAGAAGCACGTTGGGCAATCTCCTGCATTCCAGATATGTCCCTTCTCACCTATATTGTGCAGTAGCCACCCAATGCTCCTCTGTAGCCGGGGTAAATTACTCCAACCCTAACTTTCTTCACCTATTGGCCTCTCTCTCTCTCTCTTTCTCAGCATCAAGACACAAAGCATCTACTTGAAGTTTCAACTCCAAGTTTAATGAAACTATTGGTTTATATCCTAATGGAATTATTTCCCCTCAGGAACTAGAACCTCTAAGACCACTAGAGTCCAGAGTTGCATGGATAGGAAACAAACATTTTTATAGGAGCTAAGAGGAAGAAAGACACTTTTTAATTCCTGGACTGGGGAATCATGGCTATGGAAAGTAAAAAAAAAATCACTATAAATTAGTCACTGATTTAATGCATATATTCTATCCTGGACAACATCACCACAATGTACCATCATACATTATATTTCAATAGGCCAGTTCACTGTTCTATCAGATAAACTATTTCAAGAAGATGGGTAAAATGAAGTGAATTCCATGGATATGGTAATATTATTGCTCTTCAGTTACTGTAAAATTCCATTTGAGTACCATGAGTTAAGCTTCTGTAAGTCCAAGGAGTTGGCAAAAGTATCATGGGCAAGGAAGGCAAATCCAGAACATGAGTAACAAATTGTCTGCTGCTCTTCCCATGACAGAAGTAGTCTAATATAATCAACATGACACATGATGCTTGGCTATTTCTTTTAGGGAATGGACCCATAATGGGATCCCAGTGTTGGTCTCTTCTTTTGGCAAGTTGGCCACTTAGCAATAGTAAGGTTGGCTTTAGCAAGTGGAAGACCATAGTGCTGAGCCCATATTTGCACTCTATCTCTGATGCCATGACTACTTTATTCATGAGCTCAATGGGGAATGACCATGTTGGCTGACTGCTTCCACCGAATGGGTCTTCTTGTGCACCTAATTATATAAATCCTCCTCTGCAAAGATATTCTATTTGGTGAGCATTCACAAGGAGCAAAAACAATATCCTCATGCTCTTTGATCATTCAAAGAGAGCTATCAACATACATCTTCCCAGTCATCCATCTCACCAATTTTCAATTACCTTCCTTACAATCTATGACCATTCAGCCAAACTTCTAGCCACTGCTCATGAATATCTGTTGATCTCTAGCTCTGGCCACCTCTTTCTCCAGGAAAAATGAATCAAGCACACTGCTTTAAGTTCTGCCATCATCATTGTCTTTAAGCCCATCCTGCAGCTGGGCTTCAGGACAGCAGACATCTATTTTTGTGTAGTAAATGTTATCCAATACCATCTATAAACTAGGATTGAATTATTTTCTTTCTCAATCAACTGATAATATTGAACTGCCCAAGAGACCAGAATATAGGCTAAGAGGTATAAGGCAATGTAGCAGAGCTATGGGCCTATGTGAGATGAACTTAAGCAAAAACTCTCTTAATCATGACCTCCATAAATCCATACAATGACTAGTAGAGAACTGTGAAATTTTAGATCTTCAGTTATTAGTGTCAGCTCAAACTTCTGTTGGTAATCACCTTAAATTATGATAATTACTCAAAGCAAAGATTTTGAGAAATCTTGGAAGACACAGAAGAAGGCTAGGAAGAAGATAATAAAGTCTTGGCTCTGTAGTATGCTCTTTCCTCTAAGGACCTAATTCTTCATTTTATTTAAATGGTTCTGTGTCCATGAGATGCATAACCAAGAAATTGTAGTGATTCAAGTCAGATTTCTCTTCACTAGACCTAAAGCTTTTCAACTCATAAAAATCAGTGAGATCTTTAGTAGTCTGTCCATCTGTGGAAACACGGTGCATTAGTCAATGCCAAATACCTCTCCAGATAAGACTATTAGATTACTGCTTTGTCTCTGCTCCCCATTAAGTTAACAGCACCTATTTGTCTTTGATAATTTACAGCCTCAACTTGGCTACAGCACTTTGGGATCTCATCATCCCTATTGCATTAAGGGACCTTGTTTTAACAGCAGCAGTTCTCATTTTCATTTCTAGGCTAAAGAGAATAAAAGCAACAACATTTGGGGTGTCTGAATAGCTCAGGTGGTTAGGTTCCTGACTCTTGGTTTTACCTAAGGTCATGATCTCACGGGTCATAGGACAGAGCCCCCTTTGAGGTCCTTGCTCAGCGTGGAGTCTGCTTGATCCTCTCCCTCTCTCCTTTCCCCCACCTGCACATGCATCCTCTTTCTCTCTCTCCCAAATAATTAAATAAATAAATAAATAAATAAATAAATAAATAAATCTTTAAAAAACAAAAACAAAACCCCAGCTCTTCAATAATAAAGGGCTATAACATAACTCTTCAAAGCTTTTTTCATGAAGGAGTATTTTCTGGACACTTCTGGGGGATATACTAAAGGTATAGCAGGCAACTTTTACTTCATAAATCATATCTAACATTCCAATCTCTCTAAATCTTCGCATATCTTCCTCTATAGTATACCCAGAAAGCTCTGGCATTTCAATTTTCTATAGTGTAGGCCACATCCAGGTCCATATGTCAGTCAACATCAAACTGTTAGAGCTACTCCTTTCTTTTTTTTTTTTTTTTTAAGATTTTATTTATTTATGAGACAGAGACAGCGAGATCACAAGTAGGTAGAGAGGCAGGCGGGGCCGGGGCCGGGTGGGGGAAGCAGGCTTCCTGCTGAGGAGAGAGCCCGATATGGGACTCAATCCCAGGACCCTGAGATCATGACCTGGGCCAAAGGCAGAGACTTTACCCACTGAGCCACTCAGGCACCCTGAGAGCCACTCCCTTCTATTTCAGCTAATAATTCAGCTGAGAATCTTACATCAACAGATTCAGCCCAATCAAATATTATACTCTTTCCAACTGAACCCAAGACCCTTAGGACCCATTTTCACATATTTTCTCCCAAACTTCTGGCTATATACATTGGGAAAATAATGTAATTATCTTGGTGTATTTCATATTACTAATTGTTCATACTTTCCAATTCATCTTCTGGGAGCAAGCTGGACTTAAGTCCAGTTATGTATCTACAAGCTATCTTCTGAGGAGGATCAATAGTCCCTTACCAACAGACAATATGAGATATTCAGGCAAGGACGGACTAACTTCCTAAAATAGAGGGAAGGTCTACTCTTACTCTGAAATGAGGCTCAGTAGAATTTAAAGGATTGAGGTCACCAGTTCCATGAAAATCTGCCTACATGTTCCACTCTAATTTTCAGGAACTCTTTCCCAATCAGTGCCCTATATTCAATATAAGAGATCCTATAACAGAGGAATTCAAGTTGCATTGCAATTCCACCACCTGCAGGAACATACTTTGGTTTAGTTTTCAGAAATCTAAACCATGTAGCTATAAGAAATAAGAGTTTCTTACAGGGCAGTCCTGGGGTTTTTCTAATTCTTTGAAGTTGAGTGAAAGATTTATGACCCTAAGCTCATCATTTTATCTCTATAAGTTTTCCACTGTATTTATAAGCTAACAACCAACTCAGTTTTACTGCTGATTTTCACCAAAGTATTTCATAGTAGCAACTACTTGTCATGCATTCTTTCTCCTTTATCTTCCTAGGTACCTGGATACAGGTATCTACATATGATAATTTTAAGTAACCATGTCACCACTGCATGCCAAGACTACTAGTACCTGTTTTACAAATGGAAACAACTGAAGATAAAGACAATAGAAGATAGAAACTGAAGTAGTTTGGAAAAATCATATTTTAGTGTTCTTGTTCCTACTATTAAGTGGACCACAGGAGGTAGGGAAGTAGGGAGCCTTCTAAAAAGCAAAATAGAATTTCTAAATTAAGATTATTCATCCCAAAGGAAAACTGATATATTTCTCATGAAAACAGAACATTCCTATAGACTCCTGATTAATTTAGCTTGCTTTATCTGCTAAAGAGATCAACCTCTCAGCACTTATTTTTATACCAAAATAAAATATTATCTTTCATGTGCTAATTTTTGTGTCAGCTTGGTCTAAATGCTTCATGAAAAGTTGACCATGCATCCTTTACCATTTTAGGAAGAAAAAAAAAGGTACATGGTCTTAAGTAAATCTAATTAGCAAGAGGCTGCTAGGAAAGTCATAGGGTCCTTCCTGTTAAATAAAACTGTGTATCCCTGTTGCCTTGAGTCATATAGTCAGTAAACACTTGCTTTTTCAAATACAGCATTTAGAGAGACCGTGGATTTTCAATCTTGGGAATGGCCATAAGTTAAAAAAACAAAACAAAACAGTAACAAGACTGGCACGAGTCTGGCAAGTCTTCAAAACAGAATGATCTTTTGGCAGCACTGTGAGCTTCACTGTTCTGAAATAAATGGGGGTCTACTGCAAAGATGTGAGAGAAATGTTTCATTATCCCCATGAGTCCCAGATGAGTGACTAGGTTTGTGTGCACAAACAGATGGGCGGAATATACTGGATATTGCTCTGTTTACTGTTAAATTTCTAGCAGCATAGTGAAATGCCAGCTACAGAGTCTCTGATGCAGCCAGCAGAAAAAGTGAGGATAGTTTGGGACACAGAAATTCTACTGCCTGTTGTTATTCTCCACTGGCTCAGAACAAAAGAAATCAGTTAGAAGTCACAAAGGGAAATTGAAGTACTAAATTTCATTTGGTTTCAAAGTTGGGAAAAAAAGTAAAGTGTTAGTCACACAGAGAGGAAGAGCATATAGAATCCAAAGTGGTCACACACAAAAATCTCTTGGAAGATTACTGAGGCCAATGGAGATAAGGGCCACTAGGAACCATTAAGAGGCTATTTTGTCTAACAGTTGAGGTATATAATTTCAAGTTGGTTTTTTTTAAATATTTTATTTATTTATTTATTTATTTATTTATTTATTTATTTATTTGACACAGAGAGAGAGAGAGAGAGAGAGAGATCACAAGTAGGCAGAGAGGCAGGCAGAGAGAGAGGAGGAAGCAGGCTCCCCACTGAGCAGAGAGCATGATGTGGGGCTCAATCCCAGGATCCTAAGATCATGACCTGAGCTGAAGACAGAGGCTTAACCCCCTGAGCCACCCAGGCGCCCCAATTTCAAGTGTTCTAAGCTTGAAAATAAACTTGAGTTTTGGTCCTATGAAGTCAAATTCAACTACTGGATCAAAAAAAAATATTTAATACGACATCTCCCAAAGAATATGTACACCAGAAATAACTGAATAAGTAGGTGTTCCATGCAAGAAACAATTTCATATTTTTTGACAGCCAGTTTAAATGTTAAGGTCCCTGATTCTAGAGTCAGCTAAACCTGAGTTGGAATCCTGACTATATCTCCCATTAGCTACATGACCCAGGCAATTACCTTGACTTCCCTGTAATCTTTCATTTTCCGTAGGAAATACTGGTGATTAATGGTTATATTTTCCTTTAAGAATTACTGTCAAGGTTAAATAAGCAAATGCATATAAGTCACTTAATGTTGTTCATAGTAAATATACTCTAACTCTTGCCTCTGTTTAGATCCAAACCTTAGCACTTATGTAAATAGATAGAATTGATTTTCCTGCACTCCATTTGCTACTAAATCACAAGATTTCTTGGTTAAATATTTTTTTTAAGATTTTATTTGTTTATCTGAAAGAGAGAGAGTGAGAGAGAACATGAAAGGGGAGAAGGTCAGAGGGAGAAGCAGGCCCACCATATAGTTGAGAGCCCAATGTGGGACTCGATCCTGGAACTCCAGGATCATGAACTGAGCCAAAGGCAGTCGCCCAACCAACTGAGCCACCCAGGCACCCTTCTTGGTTAAATATTTTAGTGAATCAGAGATTGATGTTTTCTTGCATCCTAGTAACATTCAGCTAAACCTCAGGAGGCACATGTATAAAAGCAAACTTTTCAAGAAGTCATTGCCCAGTTACTAGCACTGAAGCTCCCTCTACTGCTACCTTAGAAGCAGTGGTACTTCTCACTCAGTACTGCTACTCACTCAGAAGACATTCCATGTCCTCTCAGTTGGGGAATGTCTGACACTCAACAAAATCTCTTCAATTTCTATCTTCCCTTTTGAGAAGGAGTATTTTGTACTGCCTATGCGGGGGTATAAAATTATTTTTTAATTAGCTTTTTGAAATAAATGTTTGCTACACCCACAGTGAGTAAGTCTCAGGGAAGCTACTGGCATAACAATATTACAGAGACTCCTCCGGTACCTGAGTATTTACTGGATAGAGTAGTGAGGCTTCAAACATTTCAGATAGCTATACATAATACTACCTGAAATGATTTTTTCAATCCAGGACTTTAAGTATAACAACAAGGGTTTACTGATGACTACCGCATCCATACTCAATAGTAGAATCATATGCTGGGAATACTATGTACACATACAAATGACAGAGCTGCACTGCCCAATATGGCAGCCACTAGTCCTATGGGGCTGTTGAATACTTCTAAAAGTAGCTAGTCCACTTAGAAGGTGCTCTAGGGGTGCTCGGGTGGCTCAGATGGCTAAGCATCCAACTATGGGTTTCAGCTCAGGTCATGATCTTGTGGTTGTGGGATCAGTCTCCACATCAGGCTCTACGCTCAGTGGAGAGCCTGCTTCGGATTCTTTCTCCTTCCTCCTCGGCCCCTCTCTACTCACACACACACTCCCTCTCTCTCTCTCTCTAAAACAGACAAAAATATTTTTTTAAAATGTGCTCAGTGTAAAATACACTTCAGATTTTGAATACTTCTTCCAAAAAAGGAATGTAAGGAATCTCAATAATTTTTACCATTCATTGCATATTGAAATAATAGTTTCATCAAGTTGGGTTAAAATATGTTGTTAAAATTAACTTCTTTGTCCTTTTTCTGTGAGGTGGCTACTATTAAATGTAATAGTATCTATATACCCATCACTACATTTCTGTTGGGCAGTGGTCTTCTGAAAAACAAAGAGTGGATTCTAAAGCAATTATAATTTCTCCTTCACTTAGGGATTTGAAACAATATTTAAGTATTACAGCTAAGGAGAGTGTTTTAATGTGTGATTCTGTCTTTCTAACCTGAAACATCTTTTCTTTAATCTTTTCTATATCTATACTATCTTTAAAAGGTCAGTTTGTTTTCTGAAAAATAGGTAAAAAAAGGAGTGCTTTAAATCTTTACTGGCAGAAAAACAAAACAAACAAAACAAAACAAACTGGCAGGACAGGCTATTTTCTACTTGAAGTAAGAGCTGAAAACCTAATTCCCCCATTCAGGAATACCATGCTATTTCTGTAAAACAATTGCTCTCCTTGGTAGATGAAACCTAGGAAGCCTTCTATTTACTATTTCTGCC
>JAQQSY010002252.1:0-13804 GCA_028646535.1 Procyon lotor
GATGTGTTTCTTTGACTTTGTTTTTAATTGGTTTATATAATTGGCTGCTTCCATGTTAGGGGCATAGATATTTACAATTCTCAGATCTTCTTGTTGACAGTCCCTTTAAATATGATATAGTGCCCTTCCTCATCTCTTATTATAGTTTTTGGCTTAAAATCTAATTTATCTGATATAAGGATTGCCACCCCCGCTTTCTTTTGATGTCCATTAGGATGGTAAATGGTTTTCCACCCCCTCACTTTAAATCTGGAGGTGTCTTTGGGTCTAACATGAGTTTCCTGTAGACAGCATATCAATGGGTCTTTTTTTTTTATCCATCCTAATACTCTGTGTCTTTTGATTGGGGCATTTATTTAGCCCATTTACATTCAAGGTAACTGTTGACAGATATGAATTTAGTGCAATTTTATTGCCTGTAAGGTGACTGTTACTGTATATTGCCTCTGTTCGTTTCTGGTCTATGTTCCTTTTAGGCTCTCCTTTTCCTTTCAAGATTTCCTGTAGGGCTGGTTTGGTATTTGCAAATTCTTTCAGTTTTTGTTTGTCCTAGAAGGTTTTTATCTCTCCATCTATTTTCAGTGCCTGCCTAGCTCAATATAGTGTTCTTGGCTGCATATTTTTCTCGTTTAGTGATCTTAATATATCATGCGATTCCTTTCTGGCCTTCTAGGTCTCTGTGGATAGGTCTGCTGCCAATCTAATGTTTCTGCCTTTGCATGTCACAGACTTCTTTTCCCTAGCTGCTTTCAGCATTTTCTCTTTGTCACCAAAACTTACAAGTTTTACAATTAGATGACAGGTTTTAGACCTATTTTTATTGATTTTTAAGGGGGGTTCTCTGTGCCTCCTGGATTTTGATGCTTGTTCCCTTCACCAGATAAGCGAAATTCTCTACAATAATTTGCTCTAGTATACCTTCTGCTCCCACTCTCTTTCTTCTTCTTCTGGGATCCCAATTATTCTAGTATTGTTGTGTCTTACGGTATCACTTATCTCTTGAATTCTCCCCTCATGATCCAGTAGTTGTTGGTCTCTCGTTTTCTCAGCTTCTTTATTCTCTATCATTTGGTCTTCTCTATCACTAATTCTTTCTTCTGTCTCATTTATTCTAGCAGTAAGAGCCTCCATTTTTTATTGTACCTCATTAATAGCTTTTTTGATTTCAACTTGGTTAGATTTTAGTTCTTTTATTTCTCCAGAAAGGGATTTACTTCTCCAGAAAGGGATTTTATTTCTCTAATATCTTCTATGATTTTTTCGAGCTAAGCTAGCACCTTGATAATTGTCATTTTGAACTCTATTTCTGACATATTAATGTCGTATTGATTAGATCCCTAGCCAGCGGTACTGCCTCTTGTTCTTTTTTTTGTGGTAAGTTTTTCCACCTTGTCATTTTATTGAGATAAGAATAGATGAATGAGAGAGCAAAATACTCTGGAGTTCTGCAGTTTTCACTGATTGATGAACTTGGTTTGGCTGGACAATCTTGCTGGTCTTCTGCGGAGGGGCCCATTACAGTGATTTTCAAGTATCTTTCTTGCCAGGGGCCAGGCTAAGCAATCTGCTTGTGTTGGCTCTTGGGAGACTTTGTTCTCTGAGCTTTTTCTGTACCACCCTGGAGGACAGGAATGAAAATGGTGGCCGAGCAGTCAGGGCCCGGCTATGTGCCCTCAGAGAAATGAAGTCAGTCATTCCTATCTCCCTGGTCTCTGGCCACACTCTGAGCTCACCTGGCTTGTGACCAAGCATTTCTGTCTCTGGCACATGGCCCCATCTGGAGTCTCCGAACCCAGCAGATTCCTACCACTCGCTCCCGCACTGCTCCTCCCAGAGGAGGAAGGAAGGGGTCTCACCAGAGCTGCCTCTTGTGGGGTCCCTGCTTGAAGAGCAGCAGCCTGTCCATGTCCCAGATCATATAATCCAAGGGTAAACCTAATCTGATCAGGTGCTACGCGGCTCCTTCTCTGCCGCAGGCATTTCTGCCCCAATTCCTGGGAGCTCTGCCTCACTTGGGGACCCCCGGTCTCTCTGTGACCCCATGGGTCCTGAAACCACACTGTTCCCCGAGGGCTAAACCCCCCGCTTGACCTCTGAAGCGATGTTCCTCAGTGGAGCAGACTAAAAGTTCCTATTTTGTGCTCTGCAGCTCTGTGGCTGCTGGGAGCTGGCCCCTCCCCCTGGGGTCTCTCTTCCTGTCACTTTGGATTCACTTTTTCCACACGTCCTGCCTTCCAGAAAGTAGTCAATTTTCTGCTCCTAGAAGTGCTGTTCTTCCTCTCTTCTCTCTCCTGTTGAGTTTGCAGGCATTTAGAATGGTTTGATAACTATCCAGCTGACCTTCTGGGATCCAACACTATCTAAGCCTCCTATTCCTCCACCGTCTTGCTCCTCCCATGATTGGTATTTTTTATAATTTTATATTTCTTGGCTATTTTTCAAATGATGTTGATATCCCCATCATGTAACTAGGTGCACAAAATAAATATTGTTGAATGTTTGGAAAAGTAAATTCCATTCCAATTCCAAAGATTTGTAAAAGATATTGTTGCATTTCAGTCAGTTGGTGGAATAGTGGACTTGAAATTGCTTGCTGTGCTTAGCTCCTCCTCTTTCGAGTCCATCTTTATAAGCTAATTAATGTTATATGTCCAAGAGATAGAGAGGTGTCCTAGATTATGAGGTGAATGCTGAGATTGGCCTTTGTGCTTACATACATAGATCTCTATAGATAAAGATAAAGCTTTTCCTGTAAGTACTTCAATGCTTATGCATGTGCTGTGTAGGCAAGACTAAGAAGTAAGAGAGAAAATATGTGTAGCAAAACTAATATACTACACTTGGAAAATGCTTGTTTTGCCTTATTAACAAAGATAAATCTATGAAAAAAATCCTTTGGCTGATTTAGTTGGTTGGGAATTCATTTGTTCCCGAGAAGTTATATTAGGATTCCATCCAGTTCCTCATAATGTATCCAGATGCAAGAAATTTAATTTATGTTTTAAATACAGTAAATGTTCTAGATTAAGGACCAAGTGCCTGCCAAATTTTAAGCTCAGCTGTTTTATTTTTCGCTTAAGATATAAAAAAAACTATTGAACTATATAAAACCAAATTATTTGCTTCTTAATTTTTGAATTTGCTGATTTGTATCAAACTTTGGAGAGAGCTTGCCTGATTGAGTGCCTATATACTAGGATAGAGCCTGAGGGATGTTTTAAAAAAATCAATTTTTATGGAATTAAAACTTAACTAAACATACTGCCATTTGCATCTAACTTTGCTTTGTAAAATGTCTTAGAAAAGTGCTTCTTTTTTAATTTGCTGATAGTTTTGAATGTTAATAATAGTAAGTTTATTTTTTTAAAAGATTTTATTTATGTACTTGACAGAGAGAGACACAGTGATTGAGGGAACACAAGCAGGGGGAGTGAGAGAGGGAGAAGCAGGCTTCTCACTGAGCAGGGAGCCCGATGTGGGGCTCGATCCCAGCACCCTGGGATCATGACCTGAGGCAAAGGCAGATGGTTAACAACTGAGCCACCCAGGCACCCCAATAAATGTAAATTTAATATAGGAAAAAACAAGGTGTATGACAAATGTTTGAGAAAACTAAGTGATATTATGTTATAATTATACAAATGATTAGTCTTTTTAAATACCACAAATCCAAATAAATAAATAAATACCCCAAATCCAATAATAAACTTTCTGTGTCATGGCTATTATA
Organism: Procyon lotor; assembly: GCA_028646535.1. NCBI lineage: Eukaryota > Metazoa > Chordata > Mammalia > Carnivora > Procyonidae > Procyon > Procyon lotor. The sequence continues at coordinate 3,731 of JAQQSY010002252.1, forward strand.
TACCATCACCTTTTCCTTGGTCCTAATTGTCCCTAACTTTTTTTTTAAATTAGTTAACATACAATTGTAATGTTAGTTTCAGGTATACAGTATAGTGATTCTGGTGTCAAGGCCTTAGATTTCAGTGGTAACTTGACTGCCATTTCTAAGGTAGACTGGGGCTACATTAGGCAAGAATGAAATTTTTTAATGTTCCCTGACCTGTGAGGAATTAATGGAAACTTGGGATAAAGAGCAGATATGTGTCTAAATTTAGGGGCACCTGAGTGGCTCAGTCAGTTCAGCATCTGACTCTTGGTTTCAGCTCAGGTCATGATCTCGCAGCCCTGGGATCAATCCCTGGGTCAGGTTCTGCACTCAGTGGGAATTCTGCTTGACATCCTCTTCTCCTTCTGGCCCTCTGCTGCTCTCTCTCTCCCTGTTTCTCAAATAAATATATGGATCTTACAAATATATATATGTCTAATTCTAAAGGTCTTTGGTTCTCTTCTAAAGAATCAGCTCTTTTATTTATTAGGAAAAATAAAATCATATAAAAATTAATAAATGTATATTTATTTATCATTTGTATATTTATTACATAAATATTATTATTTATACATAAATAATATATAATAATATATGTAATATATCACATATAAATATATAAATATATATTTATATATATTTGTTTATTATATTATTTATCATGAATGATAATAAATGTATATTTGAGGACTAATTAATACAAATAAGTTACTGATTAGATTGTATAAATAGTCAAGCTATATGAGAGAAGAAAGATTTGAGTCTGACTGCAAGGTTTTTGGCTTGAGTGTTATACAGTAAAACTGTGTGTTATTAATAAAAGTATATAGAAAGTCAACTAGGCATTGATTTGTGTATATGTATATAAGAAGAGAAAATTCAAGAGAGAAAATGGGTAACTGGACCAAATTCTAATATGTGTGTGTGTGTGTGTGTGTGTGTGTGTGTGTGTGTGTAGGCTTCCCCACACCAAGAAGAATTCAACTCAGTTCTGATACTATCTACCCAGAGATGGCATCAGACTCCACAGTAGTCATCTCAGTCCCACAAGACCGCCTTCCACTTCAGATGCTAATCACAAGCCAAGGTTGTTACTTGTGCTTCTGAGCAACCTGCTACAAATTTAAAGTTCCAAAGACCTTTCCCAACTCAGGATACCAATCACAAGTCCATGTTGTTACATGTACTTCTGACCAACTGGCCAGATCAAAGTTTCCCACAACCCTCTCCTTTGGTTAAATTAATTTGCTAGAATAGATCAAAGAACTCAAGAAACCCATTTAATCAGTGGATTACCAATTTATTACAAAGGATACTAAGGGATATATATGGTGAGGTCCCTAATGAATCAGCTCGTCTTTATGGAGCTTAGGACCCGGCATGGTAGTGGCACGGTGGCATGTGGAAAGCATTTTGGCTCCCCAACTTGGAAGATCTCCAAATCTCCTTCTTTCATCATTTTTTGTGGAGGTTTCATTACATAGGCATGATTGATTAAATTATTGGCCATTAATCATTAGTAATTGATTCAGCTTATAGCCCCATTCTTTCCCTGTCCCCACCTCTCTTACCCCTGAAATCAGAGGGTGAGACTGAAAGTTCCAACCCTCTATTCATGGTTGGTTCCTCCAGCAAACAGCTCCATCCCTAAGTGCTGTCCAAAAGTTACCTCATTAACATAAACCAGTTGTGCTGGAAGGGGTCTTGTTATTCATAACAAGATACTCCTCTAATTTTTATGCCTCTGAATATCTTCAGAGACCAAATATAACAAAAGATGCTCGGGGCACCCGGGTGGCTCAGTCAGTTGAGTGTCTGCCTTCAACTCAGGTCATGATCCTGGGGTCCTGGGATCAAGTCCCATGTTGGGCTGTCTACTCAGTGGGGAGTCTGCTTCTCCTTCTGCCTGCTGCTCCCCCTGCTTGTGCTCTCTCTCTCCCTCCCTCGCTCTCTGATGAATAAATAAAATCTTTAAAAAAAAAAAAAAAACAACATACACAGCTCCTGACTGCTTTAAAAAAAAAAGATGCTCCCATTGCTCTTACAATCAGGGAACTTCTAAGGGACATAAGACAGAAGACTTGTGGGTCAAGAACTATGGATGAAGAGCACTATGTATGAGAAATAATTTTTGTCATCTGAATGACCAAACATTTATATTTCTCATAAATCACAATATTGGAGAGGTCAATTTAAAGCATGTTGAATTTAACATGTCACATGACATACGTGAGATTTAAAATATATGCAAAAGTATTCAAAGGGTAGTTACATTTTCATAGCTATGGAGAGAGTTATTAGCTACTATATTGAGACAAGTTAAACTTGACAATGTGAAGTAATGCTAAAGCACAAAGAATAATAATGGGTGTTGATTTTTCCATGTTCTTGATTTTAATAACAGAGACTGACAATAATAAATAGATTGAAGTTTTTATTGGTAGTACTATAAAGATAACTTTGCATTTAGACTCAGTTGCATTCCAGATTTAAACTAATCTCTTTTTTCATGTATTGGAACTGATACCTCCAGTTATCTCTATGCATAAGAGAAAATCTTTGGGTTTAAACATAATCTTTATGATTATTTCCTGCCAGTAGATTGAGTACATATGCAGTTGTGTTTGACTTCTTAGCTTATAATTATTATATCTTCTTTCCCAGAAATTCATGTAAAAATATTCTGGCTAGGATGACTCAGGATGGAAGGACTGTTCTAGGGATGAAAAACCAACCATTCCAGGGCGCCTGGGTGGCTCAGTGGGTTAAAGCCTCTGCCTTCAGCTCAGGTCATGATCTCAGGGTCCTGGGATCGAGCCCCGCAATCGGGCTCTCTGGTCAGCAAGGAGCCTGCTTCCCCCTCTCTCTGCCTGCCTTTCTGCCTCCTTGTGCTCGCTCTCTCTCTGTGTCAAATAAATAAGTAAAATCTTTAAAAAATATTAAAAAAAAAAGAAAAAAACAACCGTTCCATGTGAATGATGGCTCTGTATGTAAGTTCTGTATCTCTAAAAATCAAACTCGCACAAAATTTAACTTCTTAAATATTCTACATTCTTCTATTTTTCAGTATTGCACATTCTGCCTAGTAGGAAAGGGGTGGGGAGCTTAGATGACTATCTACTAGCTAAATGGTTACTCTTCTTTAGTATGACTGGGTTTAGAGTTCGAGTGAAGATATATGTTAAGATGACAGTCAAACAAAACACTTGTGAATGCAATTAATAATGTGCATCTCTTTCTTTTTTTTTTTTTAAGATTTTATTTATTTATTTGACAGAGAGAGAGTGATCACAAATAGGCAGAAAGGCAGGCAGAGAGAGAGGGAAAAGCAGGCTCCCTGCTGAACAGAGAGCCAGACACAGGGCTCGATCCCAGGACCCTGAGATCATGACCTGAGCTGAAGGCAGAGGCTTTAACTGACTGAGCCATCCAAGTGCCCCTCCTCTTTCTCTTTATAAATATTTTAGATATATAAAACTGAAAAATTCTGTCTCCATACTTTTTCTCTTACTGGTTTTATTGTTTGCAAATTTTATTTATTAAGAAGAGTCCCCCAAAGATATAGGAAGGTAGGAAAAATAAGCATTTATTATATTGAAATAACATGCACTAAGTCTTCTGACGTCAAATCTGTAAGCAAATTTAGTAGAGGAACAATTTAGAGTCTAACTTTGATCACACTTGATCTTAGCCAAAAGGCCGAGAAGCGATTAGAGTCTAACTTTGATCAGTTAGCTATTGTTGCAAATTGTGGCAACACAAACCATGCTCAAACTCAGTAGCTTAAAACATTTGGTTTTGTTCTTACATTGGCAAAATAGCTGTGTTTCAGCTGATCTAGTCGGAATGTGAATGTGTAGCTCTGTTTTAGGTTGTGGTGGCAGAAATGTCTGGGTCCTGCCTCATTCTCCTTCTCTCATTTTTTCTCTGAACAGAAACCTATGTGCTTCCTATTGCAATGCTAATATGCAAGAGTGAATATAAACACATGAGGCCTTTTAGCTCGGCTTGTAACTGGCCTACTGGTGCTTTGGCCCACATGCCCTTGGTTAAAGAAGCCACAGGCTATTATGGGTTGAATTGCATCTTCCCAACACACATCAATATCTTAACTCTCAGTACCTAAAATATGACTTTAATTAGAAATAAGGTATTTGCACATGATCATGTTAAGCTGAAGTCATTAGGACGAACCTTAATCCAATATAAAGCACTTAATTCTTATAAATTAAGAAAAACATGATGGTACCAGAAGCCAGGAGAGAGGCATGCAACTAATTCTTCCTTGTGGCCTCAGAAGGAACCAGCTCTCCCAACTCTTTGATTTCAGAATTCTGGATTCTAGCCTCGTGAGACAATCATGTTTCTTTGGGATACAGTAGGACATATTTTTTGTGTGTACATGCTCATATACAGATAAGTTAATGCTATTTTCCTGCCATTCACTTTTCATAATTTTGTTTCCTGAATGAGAGACCCCCAGTGACATTCTGCACACCTAAGTAGGATCAGCATCATAAGCACCTAAACCTTATTATATGTTTTTTTCAACTTCATAGATGGCAACATTTAAAATACGGTATTTCTCTAAAGAATAGAAACCATTTTCTTCAGCTATACTTAGCTTTCAAGAAGGTTAAAAAAGGTGGGGTGAGTTGATCACTGGAAGAAGCAAAAGCTTTTCCAATTCATTAAAAAAAAAGAAATGGAACTAGCATTATTCACAAAGTTCCACAAATAGTTCTGAATATAGCTCTTTAAATGAATGGCATGTACACTGGGCAAATGGAACCAATGAGTTCAATAAAGCAGAAAATCTATTAAAAACCTGCTACAAACAACAGCTTGTTATGGATGTTACATAAATTTCTTTAGAAAATTTCCTTCCAGTTGCCTTTTTCATTTAGTTACTCTGTCAGTATCTATTGCATACTCATCGGATACAAACTGTGTAATACCTATGGAATACCACCTTCTAAGTGTGGAAACTTAGAAAATACACACTTAATATTCTCTATATATGGAAACTTAACTCTGGAGTATACATAAAATACTTATAACTAAATAATTTTTTATCTTGTAAATATATGTTCCAGATATAATAAAAATATCAAAACAAATCAGCAGGAAAGTTTTTATCACAGCAAACAACCTAGAAAATATTACAAGCACTTTCTTTATTCAAGAATAATTTGATTTACCATGAAGATATAAATCTTAGGGGCGCCTTGTTGGCTCAGTCATTGGGCATCTGCCTTCAACTCGGATCATGGTCCCAGGGTCCTGGGATCGAGCCTCGCATCGATCTTCTCCCTCTCCCACTCCCCCTGCTTGTGTTCCCTTTCTGGCTGTCACTCTCTCTGTCAAAAAAATATAGATATAGATATAGATGATATAGATACAGATATTTCGATGTATATATCTTTATAGGTATATAGATATATAGCTATCTTAAATGTCAGGACCCCTCAGCTACACAAGCCCTTTGGAAGACTCCAAGAAGGTCCTTGTCAATGTGGTTACATGATCATATATATTTAGAAAATTTCACTAGTGGAAAAACAAAAGAAAAATCTTAGCCAAAATTATGTAAATTATTCTGCCTTTACAATTTGAATTGCTTGGGGCGCCTGGGTGGCTCAGTCGTTAAGCGTCTGCCTTCGGCCCAGGTCAGATCCCAGGGTCCTGGGATAGAGCCCTGCATCGGGCTCTCTGCTCTGCAGGAGGCCTGCTTCTCCCGCTACCATTCCCTCTGCTTGTGTTCCCTCTCTTGCTGTGTTTCTCTCTATCAAATAAATAAAATCTTTAAAAAAAAAAACAAAAAACAATTTGAATTGCTTGCTCTCACCATTCCCCTCCTGAAGCATTGCTTTGGAGTGGTCATGCACATCTTTGGAATATTGCTAAAGGGATGTTGAGTTGAGACATGTTCCTTTTGGGTTGAAAGAACATTTTTGCACATACACTTAAGCATACAGATAAGTTATTGCTATTTTCCTGCCACTCACTTTCATTCCTAAGATCGTATTTTGAATTTCATATGGTATAAGTTTCAATACAGAGAACTTAGAGTTTCCAACATTTTTTTACTAATTCGCTTTTAAAAAAAATCAGTTTCTCTGATAAACTATAGTTGCTAATCAACAAGGCAGAAAAACCTATTATTTCCTCTCCTCCTCTTACCTGAAGTTGATGATAGAATCCTTTGAATCCCTGAATGAAGTTTGTCTATTTTCCTGTCACACAGCTCGAACAATTATACTAGCCAACCCAGAGCTGAGAAGGGTATGAAATTGATTAAACTGTTTTCTTTCCAGGTCGACCATGTATATGATCGTTGACATTAGCATATGTCATTATAAGCATAATATGTAAATGTGGAGGGCAACTTTGATCCATAGCTTAGGGCAACTTAGCATTTGAAAAAAACTTTAGAATCCACAATGGAAAACATGGTTATGGAAACATTTGAAGTATTATCCTTGAAATGTGTACCGGAGTCTTGGGGAGTGATTTTGTTTTTGTTTTTGCTTTTAGTTAGTGTACAGATGTTGGAATTAATTTTCTTTGGCAAAACGAGTGGCTTCCAGAAGCTATGTTTACTCATAAGCACTGTTTAGGTGCTACCAACTTTGCATCATCTGATGGCCAGGATCATCCAAAAGTGCTGATCATCCAATCAGCACTTCTGTTTGGACCTGTGTATCCCTACTTGGCTCAGTGCACTTCATTTTGTAGAGAACTGTTATCTGATCCATGTTGGCTGATCCTGACCTCAGATCAAGCACCAGTCTTGAGGTGTACCTCCCTCAGTGTTCACGGAAAGACAGTGGCTAAATTAGAAAATTAGTTTATAAATGAGTGTATGCTGCTATGCTGCTGAAAAATGTTTGGGTGTTTGGCAGGACCACCAACTATTTAAGCTGTTGCACAGAAATGCAAAGCCTCCAATTACCTTTGGCTATTAGAAGCTACTGAGATTTACTAGACAACAGCAATGATGAAAATTTCCTTGGTTCAGCTTACACATGATCCACCCATCTGACAATTATTTGAAAGACATTCAAGAAGGGGTGTGTGTGTGTGAGAGAGAGAGAGAGAGGGAAAGAGAGGGGGAGGGAGGGAGGGAGAAAGGGAGACAGAAAGGGAGAGGAGAGGGAAAGGAGGAGGAGAGACAGGGAGGTGAACTTTGTCTAAAATATCACAAAGGAGGGGAGGTGAAGGAGGAAGTCATATTGCGGTCCTGCCTTTTTATTGCAAATCCCATTCCCAAATAACCCTAGTAAGTCAAAGCAGTAGTATCTCTTTTACAATCTTTCTGTATGCTCTCTGATAGTGGGATGCTTTCATATTACTCTTGTATCTGTAGGGCCTAACACAATTCTGGGCACATAGTGAGTACTCAATAAATGTCTGGTACGTTAAAAGGTAAATGAATGAACCGTATTTCCCAGTTTTCAAAAAGAAATCTATAACTTAACTTATTTCTCCATTTATCTCTAAGTAGCTATCTCTTTTAGCAAGATACAATAAGTGATACGATCATTACATTTTTTTAATATTTTACAACAACTGTGCTTAACTTCTGTGCCTCATTCTTTTTCATCTTTAAAACAGAACTAATATTAGTACTTAGCTCACAGGTGTTGTGCATGGATTCAGTGCATGCGAATCGCATTGAGCTATGCCTGCCACATAGTAAACACTCAATAAATCTTTGCAATTATTTAAATCCCAATATGTCAGGTTTTTGTTTTTTTTTTGTCAATATGGGATATTGCTCAAATGTCAAGGTAAAGGTACAGTTATTAAAGTTGATATATTTTATATTCTTTTCAATCCTTTCATCTTTTTAAATGCACTGCCAAATTTTCTGGCACATAAACTGTGCCGCAAACACAGAAAATATTTAAATCTAACTCAGAAGATCAGAATAACATAATTAACATTATTAACTTAATAGTGATATACTCAAATTTGTATTCTATTAGTGGTGGATGTTCTTTATTCCCCAGTGTCTATAGAACATCTATGAAATTATATTATTTTCCAAGCCACAAAGAAATTCTCAACAAATTTTGAAAGTAGAAATAGCAGAGGTCACAATTTATTGCCACCAAACTAGATATAAATAGTTCATATTTATAAAAAATAAATAGTTTGTATTTATAAAAAATAAAACTAGAAATTAACATTTTAAAATGTAAAACTTGAAAAATAAAGAACATTGCCTTAAATCCTGGGTTAAAATGGAAATAAAAGTGTGATGTGATTATAGTCTATTTAGAAAATAATTACAGGGGTGTCTGCGTGGCTCAGTTGTTAAGCATCTGCCTTTGGGTCAGGTCATGATCCCGGTGTCCTGGGATCGAGCCCAGCATCAGGCTCCCTGCACAGCAGGGAGATTTTTGATGACTGCTTCAATCTCCTTATTGGTTATAGGTCTATTCAGGTTTCCTATTTCTTCCTGGTTCAGTTCTGGTAGTTTATGTGTCTCTAGGAATGCATCCATTTCTTCCAGATTATCTAATTTGCTGGCATATAGTTGCTCATAATATGTTCTTATAATTGTTTGTATTTCTTTGGTGTTGGTTATGATTTCTCCTCTTTCATTCATGATTTTATTAATTTGGGTCCTTTCTCTTTTCTTTTTGATAAGTCTGGCCGGGGTTTCTCAATCTTATTAGTTCTTTCAAAGAACCAGCTCCTAGTTTCATTCATTTGTTCTACTGTTCTTTTGGTTTCTATTTCATTGATTTCTGCTCTGATCTTTATTATTTCTCTTCTCCTGCTGGGTTTAGGCTTTCTTTGCTCTTCTTCAGCTCCATTTGGTGTAGGGTTAGGTGATGTATTTGAGATCTTTCTTGTTTCTTGAGAAAGGCTTGTATTGCTATATACTTTCCTCTCAGGACCGCCTTTGTTGTGTCCCAAGGATTTTGAACAGTTGTGTTTTCATTTTCATATGTTTCCATGAATTTTTTAAATTCTTCTTTAATTTCCTGGTTAGCCCATTCGTTCTTTAGTAGGATACTCTTTAGCCTCCATGTATTTGAGTTCTTTCCAACTTTCCTCTTGTGAGTGAGTTCTAGTTTCATGGCATTGTGGTCTGAAATTATGCAGGGAATGATCCCAATCTTTTGGTACTGATTGTGACCTGATTTGTGTCCCAGGATGTGATCTATTCTGGAGAATGTTTCATGTGCACCAGAGAAGAATGTGTGTGTATTCTGTTGCTTTGGGATGGAATATTCTGAATATATCTGTGATGTCCATCTGGTCCAGTGTGTCTTTTAGAGCCTTTATTTCCTTGTTGATCTTTTGCTTAGATGATATGTCCATTTCGGTGAGGGGGGTATTAAAGTCCCCTATTATTATTATATTATTGTTGATGTGTTTCTTTGACTTTGTTATTAATTGGTTTATATAATTGGCTGCTCCCATGTTAGGGGCATAGATATTTACAATTCTTAGATCCTCTTGTTGGACAGTTCCTTTAAGTATGATATAGTGTCCTTCCTCATCTCTTATTATAGATTTTGGCTTAAAATTAATTTCTCTGATATAAGGATTGCCACCCCAGCTTTATTTTGATGTCCATTAGTATGGTAAATGGTTTTCCACCCCCTCACTTTAAATCTGGAGGTGTCTTTGGGTCTAAGATGAGTTTCTTGTAGACAGCATATCGATGGGTCTTGTTTTTTTATCCATGCTGATACTCTGTGTCTTTTGATTGGGACATTTAGCCCATTTACATTCAGGGTAACTATTGACAGATATGGATTTAGTGCCATTGTATTGCCTGTTAGGTGACTGTAAACTGTATATTATCTCTGTTCCTTTCTGGTCTATGTTCCTTTTAAGCTCTCTCTTTGCTTAGAGGACCCCTTTTGATATTTCCTGTAGGGCTGGTTTGGTGTTTGCAAATTCTTTCAGTTTTTGTTTGTCCTGGAAGCTTTTTATCTCTCCCTCTATTTTCAGTGACATCCTAGGTGGATATAGTATTCTTGGCTACATATATTTCTTGTTTAGTGCTCTAAATATATCATG
>JAQQSY010002253.1:0-13804 GCA_028646535.1 Procyon lotor
AAGAACAGTCCTGCGGTTCTCTAGCTGAAGGCAGACGCTTAACCAACTGAACTGCCCAGGTGTCCCTACTCTTGAGGGGTTCAATTACACTATAAAAATGAAGGTTTGTCAATCAGGGTGAAAGCCAGAGTTCACGGACCCTGGTAAGCACAGATAAGTAGTCAGTAGTCGTCAGCAGTTAAATAGATACAAAGAGATGAAACGTACAGACACCTGATAGCCTTGAGTTGCCTGGGTACTGAATATTCATCGTCCACTAAACACACAAAGGTGCCAAATATTTATGGTATACTGAATAATTATATGCCGAATATGCATGCTACCAAATGTATGAGTTGTGTAGTATAGATACACTAACTATACAACAGTGCATACAAATATACACTAAATATACAACATATATGTGCTGAATATTCGTGAAGCCATCATTTAGTCATGTATTAGCGACCCCCATCCTGGTCTCACGTGCTCACTTCCCAAGAAACACAAATAAAACTTGTCCGGTGGAACAACTATGTGCCACTGGCCAGGGGACCTTCTTAATGTGGACCCCCTCTTGCTCCAAAGTCAACTTTGGTCTCAACAGCATTATCAGTGGGGAAAGCCGATGGATGAGAAAGAGAGAGAGAGATAAAGAGATAGATAGAGAGAGAAAGAGAGAGAAAGAGAGATAATGAAGAGGAGAGAGAGAGAAGAGATATGAACATTACATACCCAGGATTCAGCTGGTAGGCTCCTCCCTGCTTGTACCTTACCCTAAATGTGCTAACTTACCCCATCTCATTCCTCTTATTGCTTTCATTGATTTTAGTAACCTGCGTGATGTGACTGCATCCTGTCAGTGACCTCTGGGACAGCTGACCCCCGAATGTGCTTGGAGGCCACCATTGCACGGAGGTGACTGCCCACAGGACGTGCTCTCTGCTGCACCCCTCCCAGAGGGGTGGGTCTTTGTGGTTGGACGACCCCCAGCTGTTCTCTCTCAAATACCGACTCTTAGCCAATGGTGGTGCTCCCACTGGCATCTGAAGTTGCTAATCTGCTGAAAGGAGTCTTGAAAGTCTGCACGTGTGTTCTTTCAAAAAATGTCAGTGGCTTTTATTATTTTGGGATTAAACATCTTTCTTACTATATTTTACCGATATACCTGCATAGTAGACCAAGTGCTGATATATTTGCCTTAAAGTGTTTTACAATTACAAAGTACAATATTGTTTGACTGTCCTTAGGGACGGGCCTGTGGCTCCATAAGGTGAGGAAGATCTGCTGGATTGCTTGGGGAAAGTCCCTTTGGTCTCTGGAAAGACACATGCTCCTTTGTGTTCCGTTGCTGCCGTGGACAGGTCTGACCCACAGAAATGCTTTAGTGGCCAAAATGAGAAAGAAGCCAATAACAAGGTGTAATAGAGAAATTACTCACCAGACACTGAGAAAGGCAGTGGGACTAATTTCATTGGAGCTGCTGCAGTAGAGGAGAGAGAATTTACATAGGACCGAGCTCCACTCCAAACAGAGCGGAGACAAGTGGGAAGTTAGAGCTGATGAGCAGAGTGAGGGGGTCAGTGGCTAGAAAACTATTAAGAGGAGCCTGATTAGACATCAAAGGTGAGGGATTCTGGCTTAACTGACTTAGTGGGATTCTTTGCTAACGTTGGGCTCAGCAGGTCAAGGGCAGTGTGGCTGGCCAAGGTCGAGTCCCAGTGGAAAAGAACTCAGAGGGGCCTCCTTAAGGTTTGGTCAAAGAGAGAGTCTTATTGGAGGACAGTGGTGGGGAGAGATCTCTCCATGCGAGACCCTTCTCTGAGAGACTGTGATTCTAGTGTGCAATTTATGTCCTGAATTCTTGTCATGAGATTATAAATTCCATTATGATTCTAAATCAGTTTGGATCATGTTACTGTTATTATTTTGGTTGTTATTTTGTTTGTCACTTGTAGCCAGAAAATTCTAACTGATCAAACACAGCCATCCACAGAGCAAGCTGTTAGATATAATCTGGGTGAATAAAGAAAGCATCTACACACACACAGCATTGGGCATTGGTGTTTGAGGTTAATTCACTCAATTGGATTTTATTTTATTTTTTAAAAAGATTTAATTTTTTTTTTAATTTTAGAGAGAGAGTAGGGGGAGGGACAGAGGGAGAGAGAGAATCTCAAGCAGACTCCTCACCGAGCGGGAATCTCACAACCCTGAGATCATGACCTGAGCCGAAACCAAGAGTTAGATGCTTAACCAACTGAGTCACGCAGGTGCCCCTGCTAAAGAGGATTTTTAAAACTCTGTATGGTTATTCTTTTTAAAAATATTAATGGCTTTTATTTTATTTTTATTAGACGTCTCCTACACTAAATTTTTACCAATATATATGCATAGTAGGCAAGTGCTAATAGATTTTACTTAAATTGTTTGACAATTACAAAGTGTTTTCCAATAACATTGATTAATCGGATCTGCCTTTCCCCATGAAGTACGCAGCAGGAGCGTTCACTCCCTGTTCAGAGATGATTGAGTTCCCGCTGCACCCAGACAAGGTGCTAGGTGCTGGCTGTGCCCCACCCCACGGAATCTGCTCTCCAGAACACAAACAAGGCTCTCCCAATCGGAGGTGGGAGGCGGCCTAACTTCATGGGCTGTGATGTTTTGTTAAGACACAGGCACGAGAAGGCTTACTCTACAAATAGTTCAGATGTGAGGATTCCAGGCACAGGAAATAGCCCTTCAGTAAAGAAAAACAATTCGGTGTGTTCTAGGAACCAAAGAAATGCCACAGGAGAGAGAGAGAAACAGTAGATCAAGGTAAGCGTGGGAGGTGGGTAAGGCCTATGAGCCATGCGGAGACTTAAAGACCATCAGAGTTTAGGGGAAAGCAATCAGTTCAGGGGGGTGGGGGGACCAGAGCAAACCAGAAAGACCTGTTAGGTGTTGGTATGTGACCACGGAAGATGAGCAGCCAGGCTGAGAAGGAAGCGAGGAGATGGACTGGCATCACGTGGGCGCTGGTCTAACTGGGCTTGCTGGGAATTGGGTATGGACATAAAGAGGAAAGGGAGACGGGGGTACATGCCTGGGTTTTTGTCTCCAGTTACTGGGTAAACAGTGGTCCTATCTATGGACTGGGTGTCAGGTGCTTGTTGGGGGTGGGGTAGGGGGGTGAGCAGAGAGTTTCCTTTCAGTTTCCAACACATTGAGTTTGAGATGCCTGTGATTCGTGTTGGATATCCAAATTTGGGAATGGGAGAGAAATCTAGGCCAGAGATGGACATCTGGAGTCCCCAGTGTGTAGATGGTCAATGAATTTCCAGGAGAGATGAGAAGAGGCCTTAGGCTCCACACGATGTCTTACAGATGGGGGAGGGGGGGAGACGGTCACCGAGAAGACCGAGATGGAGTCACTGTCCACACAGGGACAGCCAGACAAGCATGGATGGAAGAAGCCGGGGGACCAGGGTGTTTCCAGGGTAGGGTGTCAACTGGGAAGAGGGCTCCTCCTGGGACAATCCGGGTGGAAATGTAGCCGACTGCGGGTTCGGCATGTTGGGGATGGAAGCCAGCCGGGGGAAATGGAGTGACTGCGAAGTAGAGAGGAGCACAGAGTATAGATGAATCCGCGGAAGTGCTTATCTGTGAGGAAAACAGAGACGGAGGGGCCGTCTGGAGGGGCCCACACGACCCGGGATGACCTTGTCCTGGAGGGAGGCTCCCACAGAAACGCAAGCGCAGACCAGACAGTCCTCGGGCACGGCGGGGAGGGGGTGGCACGGGGGACGCTGAGGACGGCCAGCATCGCCAAGTCCAGAGTCCCGCTGATGGTTCCTGAGAAGGACCCTCTTACAGAGGAAGAAACTGGGTCTCAGAGATGGAATGACTGTGCAGCGCGACGGGGGCAGCAGGACTCCGAGGCCGCTGGCTTCCCGCAGGGGCTTGTCCCACGATGCCTTACTCGGGTGTTGGCGGAGGAGTAACAGCAAAAGACCAAGGTGAGCGCGTTGCCAATTCCCCCTCAACATGTTCGCGAGCTCACGGCTACTCTGACTTAATTCCGAGGTACTTTGTACATGAAACCAGGATTAGCGGGGTGTGTGTGTGATTTGGGGGCAACCGTTAGAAAATTTCTGAACTCACAATTTTTGCCTCCCCCCACCCTACCCCGTGCAGGGAAGCTCAAGGGCCCCCTGGGAGGCTGGGCATCTGGAAGGCTGACTCGGCAGTGTGTCTGCTTCATTCTCACCCTGCTCTCAGCCCGTTCAATTCTCCTAAGCCTGTAGTTGTCCTGACAAGACGTGCAAATTAAAAAAGATGATTCCAAATCTTTGTCAAATAAACATGTGCAAATTTGAAGCTAAGTCCTATGTACGTCCTGTCCGTTTTTAGAGGCAATGCGGGGGGATCCCCCAGGCCAGTAGTCCTGTGGGGGACTGAGGAACAAAGCCACACGGGAAGGACTGTGGGGCCCAACTCTTCTCTGTTCTTATATTTCCATTTGCTGTCTGTGTGTGGTGAACCCCCTTGCTAAATTTTGGGATGTTACCTGAGATTTTCCTCAGGCCATACATTTCCAGAGTGGGAGCCTCTCTCCCCTGCCATTGACTCAATTCTCTCACACTTGGAGAAATCAAATGGCTGTGAGCTTGCCCAGTAAGTTTTGTTTACTAGTAGGGCTGTTATTTCAAGTACACAACCACACAGATTGAAACAGGATTAGAATCGGGTTCAGTATAACAATAAGTAATAACCGTAGGCCACTCGCCTGGGCTGGAGGGTGGCAAGAGCTCTTGGGGGGGCAGGATCATTCTCACTCCAGCTGGAACCAAAAATCAGGCCCCGAAGATGGCATTAGTAGGACACAATTGTGCAAAACTCCAAAAAAACCCAAAAAAACCCCCACGTTTTTTGGTGTTGTCGACAAATGTTTCCACGTGGCTGGAGTTCCCGGTGTTCGGAATTTGGAATATACATTTGGGCAGGAGCCCTCCTGTGACTGTCCTCCGAGGGCAACATGTACATTAACCACCAGCAGCCTCTTCTGTCTCTACTGGACACGCACACACACACACACACACCCCTCCAGAGGCAACCACACAACCACACACAACCATATACATAGCCCATCCCTCAAACACACACATACACAGCCTCCATACACACCCACCCACAACTACACACACACACACACACGCACACACACACACAGTCACACACACACACTTGGGGCCGTCTGGTTAGGTTCTTCCACATCAAGACGGGCAATACGGTGTGCGTTTGGTGTTGGAGTAGAATGGACCCCTGGAGGGCAGGCTCCCCCTCCTACTCAAAAGTCACAGAACTTTCTTGACCCTTCGTGTGCTTAACTAGAGGGTCTTATCTACCTCTAGGCTATTGTGAAGGTCATCCGATATGCATCATCTCTGTCCGCTGAATGTCCCCTCCACTTTCTGGGGGAGCCATATCGCTGGGACAGATGTGGCTCAGGAGAGGTAACAGTCCTGCACGTTCCTGCCTCTCCGGGCAGGAGGTGCGGTCCGAGAACATCTCGGACCTCTGCCAGACTCCACATTCTGCTAGGCTTCCCCACACGGTCTGGACTGATGGGGAGCATCAGGAAACCCTGCAAAGGAGACCAAAAAGCATTGCACAGTTCCTGCTGTCCTGTCTTCTTTCTAATGCAACAGTTTAACACACTTTGACTCTTGATAGGCGCTTTGCGGTTTGCATTATATTTCACTCCAAAATGTATACAGTGTTTGTAAATGTATTCTGATTAGGCTGCCCAGCCAGCTCGACGGAGGCACCACCCCTCAGGGGAGGCATGGCATTGGGGCTGCCCCCTTGCCGCTCACAGTGTGGCCCTCCACTAACGGAATGGGCATCTCCTGGGAGCCGGTGAGCAATACAGTATCTCTGTTCTCACCCCGGCTCTGTGCACTCAGAATCTGCCATTTATGAGATACTCAGGGGATTTGTGTGCATGCTAAATTTGAAAATTTAATTATTTTCCCCCTCTCACAACACCGTGCAATGTGGTGGTCTTGGGCCACCCATCTGATGAACTAAGAAATCAAAGCCCTGAGAAACTGGGTCTCCTCCCAAGAGCAAGAACATATTCCTGGACTTGACTGTGGAAGTCCATGAGTTTTATGTGCTCAAAGGCCTTTGATTTTTATGACGCTCTTCGCCATCACCTAGCTGCTTTTTCTCTGACTCTCTGAAGTGTGTCTCTGAACCACCTGGTGCCTGGAATGAGTTGGTTTGTGTTCCTTTCCGTGAGAGCCTAGGATGTCTGGAAACCACGAAGCTGCCACTGGTGACCTGAAATGTGGCCACTATCATGGCACCTGCCTTAGATGGTTCCCTGTCAGTTTCTGCAGGTGTGGGCACACCCAGAGTCTATGGCAGCTTTGAGGGGGGCAGGATCGTAGCCAATGAGGTGGATTCGAGAGGTGATCCTTGCTATTTGAAAACAAAGAGCAGATTTCTGCAGCTTCCCTGTGTGTGGGACAGGCATGGCTCTTCTCTGCCCTCGCTCTCCTGAAGAACAGGGGATCGGACCATGCAAACGGGAGCAGATGTCTGCCTTTCAACTCGCTCTGAAGAGGTATTTGGAGGCTTGTAAAAATGACCAATCACGTGACATGACTAATTTGGGGGAAGCTGGGTTGTGTACTTTTTCCAAGTAAAGATTCTGCCCACATTTATGGGAAAACCTAATAGCTGTGTCTCTTAGAACATGCGGACTTCTTTCCTCCCCAAAAAGGTGTGAGTCAGCACTTTACCAACCATAATAGTTACGGGCAAGCTTTCAAAGTTTCAGAAAGGCAGTTGATTTTATAATATTGATTCCAAAATTCAGATTTTTTTTTTCCTTCCCCAAGCTGTTTTAACAGTCAACAAAATTGGTCGGAGGCCCCTGCTAAGCAGCCCAGAAGTATTCTTAAAGATGCAGAAGCGAAGAAAAAAGGGGAAAATAGAAGGTTGGAGAAGGCCTAGCATTTGAGGCTCTTAGATTCAGAAAGCATGAAAGAGAAGGCTGTAGGTAGTAGCCAGCCCAGAGTAAATATAACTTCAGATGTGTTGCTGCCTCTTTCCTGAATCCACCTGATAGTTATGTGCCACGTGTGTGTGTGTGTCCCCTTAAGATGAAGAAATCACTATCATGTCCATGAATGCTTTGAATTTTTACAGTCATCTTGCCAGGGAGGAATCGCTATTGCAAATTTACAGATGACCAAATGCACTTCTATTGGATAACTGGTTGCCCGTCCAGTTGATAAGTGGCAAATTCCAGGTAAGTACTTGTTATTTTAAAAGCACATGGTTTTGAAAAATCTGTTCCTGTGCCCAATGGCTCAAAAAAAAGATAAGCTCATAATATTTTATATGTTTATGAGCATTTACATTTTTTTTAATGCTTGCTATACATAAAAATCACCCTTAAGAAAAAGAGGATGGGTGTTACTTTATTAACTCGGCAGTATTAAAACTTATTTTCCATTTCATTAAACGTAATATGGTGCAACTAAAAATAAAAGTCCTCTTGGGGCACCTGGGTGGCTCAGGCAGTTGGGCGATGGACGGACTCTTGGTTTAGGCGTAGGTCGTGATCTCAGGATCCTGAAATCAAGGTCCACCCCGGGCTCTGTGATCATCAGAAAGTCTCCTTGAGATTCTCTCCCTCTCCCTCTACCTATCCCGCTCAGGCTCTCTCTCCATCTCTCTCACTGTCTAAAATAAATAAATAAATAAAAATAATTTAAATAAAATTCCTTTTATTGATGTCGAAATTGTGAGAGTGGTTAGTATATGAACCAACACCCCATGCGCTTCTGCATGGACTCAAGAAGGAACTTTTGCCACCTTACGTTCACCAAAATTTGAGATCAGTCTATTTACCTTTACTATTTTGGAAATCAATTTACTTCCAAGTTTAAAATGTGATTTCCAGTGGGCGACAGAGCTGACTGGTGAAGAATTCTAAACATAAGGTACTTACTTGGTGTATTTGCCAAGGTTTCATCTCTTGCCCACACCTTTTCCTTTGCATTGTTCAACACTCCATGTAAACTTATAAATTTCGGGGAACAATGACACATGCCCCTCTCCTCACAAGCTGTTGAAAAACCAGGTCTTCACCAGAACTCTGCTTCTCCCAATGTCGTGGGGAGGAACCTTTCAGTGTTTCCAAGAGAACTGGAGCCTGAAGTTCAAATACGATTTTGTGCTTTTCCAGGACTCTACACCATCTGAAGGTAAAGAGCTAGCCCCAAACAAATTTGTCTCCTTTTCATGTCTTTACATATTTTTCCCTACTTTTTTTGTGTTTCTGTATTTACACATCTTGGTCCTTTTAGGTCGCAGATACCAGTCTCTATGAAACTCCCCTCTCCAAAATTTGGAAGAATGCATTATAAATACACATTGTTATGATTTTAAATTATAAAAGAGTATTAAAGAAAAGTCCTATTTTTAAATTTTTACGTGCTTTTTAAAAAATTTATAAAACCATATTGTTGGGTAATATTAATTAATTCATTTTTTAAAAAGGTATTAGTTGCTTATTTGAGAAAGCGAGAGAGCAAGAAGAAGGAAGCGGCAGAAGGAGAGGGACAAGCAGACTCCTGGCGGAGGGGGGAGCCCGACCCCGGG
The DNA here is from genome assembly GCA_028646535.1 of Procyon lotor. NCBI lineage: Eukaryota > Metazoa > Chordata > Mammalia > Carnivora > Procyonidae > Procyon > Procyon lotor. The sequence continues at coordinate 8,644 of JAQQSY010002253.1, forward strand.
CTCACCCCCAAGACCCCCGAGATCATGACCTGAGTCAAAGTCAGCTGTTTAACCGATTGAGCCACCTGGGAGCTCCTTAATTAATTTATTACTTTGAAAACTTTTGAGCACTATCAATGCTGAAACCTGTTTTAGGGAGATTGACTTGAGGACATGAACACACAGTCTACCCTGAAATGTGTCCAAGATCCAGAAATAGTAAAAACTGAAACCAGCAGATCGGTAAAATAATATTTAGTAGATGTTAATTTAATATTAATATTTAATAAACAATATTTTAAAATAATATTTACACACAATAAATATTTAAATAAGTATTTAAATATTTATTTACAGTACACGTAAGTACACTTTCCAACTGGGAGCTTCCAAACCCAAAATTGATATGAACTCGGAGGCGTTACAGGATGTCTTGTAAAGTGACAATGAGGAGGTTGTCCAACCTCTACAATGACCGGTTATTACATGTGGTTTCCAGGGGGCAGGGAATTGGCTAAAAGCAGTGATCTCATTCCATACTAGGAAGATGACTATAGTCTCTTCTGCGATCATCAGAGGCATTTACAAGAAACCTTAGGCTTCAGTTCGCGACATAGCTACATTGAGTCTTGCTGACATGCTTAGAGAGTGTTGTCTGCTTGGGGGATTTTTCAAGCTTGGTCTCCATTTTATTTCCTTTTAAGAGGGGTTAACGCTCTGGTGAGGAGACAGGCTTCTAACAAGGGCAGTGTCGGTGAACGGTGCTGTGGAGGGGTGTGTAAGAAGTCGTGAACCGTGGTCACATCTGCTGGGGCTGAGCTGCTTCCCACGGAGAAAAGACAAGGTGAGAGCTACTCGAGTGTATGCCATGTGTTTCGTCTTTTCTACTGTGCTTGGCACTTAAACGGTCAAGATCTGACGTGAGTCTCGACAATCTTGGGCAGTAGATACTATACATGCATGTATTTCTAGTTGTGGGCCAAGACAACAAAGAAACGACACAACCTCACTTAGCTAGTAGGTGCTCAGAGATTAGTAGAGGAGGTGATATTCACACCCTAACCTAAAGTGCCAAAGTCGATTTTTTTTTGGTATTTTTAAGTGCTTATTCATTTCTATTGCAGAAGCAGAGATTAAAAGATTCAGAAAAATATTAAGAAGAAAAAACATAATCTCAGTTTCCACCAAACAGTATTTTCCTGCATGGTTTTAAGGTTTACGTATTTTACTGAAGGGCTATGGGCCTCCCTTACACCCAGGGAAGCACCGACTAGCCGCCGACAATAACCTGGGGGGAAATCCAGTCCTTTAAAAGCCCCTCTCAGGTCCAAACCCCCCGACGGCGCTGAACCTCTCACAAGATCCCAGAGCCTTCTCTCTTTTGTTGCCGATGCCTGTTAGATGCTGTCGAGGTGCGGGTCCGGGGTCCCATAAACACAAGTCAAATGTGCAAACTGCGTGCAGCTCTCAAATTCTCCATTCTCAGTGTCCTCATTTTGGTGTGGACTCTACAGACGCCTAATGAGAAGACGTGTGACTAAGCCCGGACACAGTGGGGATTCAATACACGTTCTCCCCCTGTTTCCCTTTGCCCCTCCATTCCAGAAGTATTTCTTGTACAGTCCACTGATGAAAAGAACATAGGTCACTGCCCCTCCACCAGATTCTGGTCGAGGAGAAAAGATCTACCACAGGGGTCAAGTAGTAACACGCAAAAGTCTGTGATGACCAGAGGAGACTCTCATTCCTCCATTCACCGAAGGTCATGGCCTTGTCATCGTCTTGCAGTAACACATTGAACTCCTGCTCCAATGTGGCGACATCTTGGTATCTTCAACTGGAATTGAAGGTTGTACTGGGTAGAAAAACGTCCCCCCTAAATTCATGTGCACCTGGAACCTCAGAATGGAAATTATTTGATATGGGTTTTTGTGGATGTAATCAAGTTAAAGTGAGGCCATATTGGATAGGGTGGCCCTTATGAGGTGGAAGCAGAGGGAGGTTTGGACCCAGATTCATGGAGAGCAGAACGCCATGTGAAACTATGGAAGCACACACAGAGAACACATGGTACCAAGGACACAGTGATCGGAGTTGCGCTGTCACAGGCTGTGGCGTACCGAGGATTGTTGGCAGCCTCCACAGGCTGAGAGAGGCAGCAACATAGCCTCCCGTAGAGACTTCAGAGAGAGCGTAGGTCTGCCAGCATCTTGATTTAGAACTTCTGGTCTCCAGACCCGCGAAAGAATAGTTACCTGTTGTTATCAGTCACGTGGGCTCCGGCACTTTGTGATGGTGGCCCCAGGGACCTGAGGCAGAGGTCTTTTGCGATAGGCTCCACGCACATCCACAGCTCTGTCACTCGGATCCCCGCTCGGCCATGGTGGTCCTGGTGCACGCCCACCATTCACCCCCTCCGCACTTGTTCACGACGTCCTCTCCATCCGGATGGAATGTCTCTTCCCCGCAATCACATCGCTGGCTCTTCAGGCTCCTTAGAGTCTTGACCTAAAACCCAGGAGAAGGGCTTAAGAGTAACTATTGCAAAATCAAAACCTTCATTTTTGGTGGATGTGTATTTTTTGTGGGGGATGCTTTACTCTGTTGTCGAAAGCACTTTCTGATTCCGTTAGCCGTCAGTAACCGCGTCACCCTTCCGCATTGAGCTGGTAGAGAGGGGACAGCCTACAGCACTCTTTGACTTACTTGGTAATCAGAAAGTAATGATGCTTAACATTAGATGTTTTATCAGTTCACTTCTTAAATTTTGGGATGGAGGTCTTAGAGGGTGTTTTGATACATGTGCTTTTAATTGAGTTTTCTAAGTGTGGAGCTATTTTAGGAATCTAATGCCATTTGGCAAGCCAGCCCAAAACTCAGTGGCTGAAACCAACAACTACTGGTCTGTCTGATTCTGCAGTGTGGACAGGGCTCAGCTGGGTAGTTCCGCTCCTCTCACTAGGTGGTAATCACGTGGCCGAGAGACCATTTCATCCCAAGTCTGGGGCTTCCACTGAACGGCGGGGACAGCTGGCAGCTGCCCACATAGCCTTCTCTGTCCATGTGGTCTCTCCAGGAGTGTAGCCATAGCTCTCCCCATAACATCAGACATCAGTCACATCTTTGGGAGCGACCGAAGAGCATTTGGAGCACATCCAAGGATTCCATTGTGTTCTGGGCTCATGCGCATCCTTGCAATGCTTGTTTGCTGGTCGAGCAGTGAGCATAGTACAAACATCTTGAACCAAAACTTCTCATCAGCCATTCTTAACCCAGCCTAGGCTTCGTGACGTGGTCTAGTTTACTAAGCCAGAGTCACGATGGCCATTCTCTGTGCCGTGGTCAATCCGGAACTGCTTTCTTGTCTGAGGAAACCTTGCCTCTGTCTTCAGATACTGCCTCAGAGCTCCTCCCTGTGAGGGGGAAGGGCCCTCGGACGGTCTGGGATGGCGCCCGTCCTGCGGATTGCCTAACGGGCACAGCGTCCCTGTGGATTGCCTAACGGGCACAGTGTCCATCCGTTCCCCTTGCTAGACTCTTGGAGAGCTGTGGGTTTGGGTTGCATTACTCTGACCCCGAATAGAATTCCTTTTACCCAACTGTGCTTTGGTCATTTTGCCTCAAGTCTACATCAAGGGGAGCTATTTTCTATTCTAGGTTTTCTTCGTGGGCAGATGTCAAGAACACTATTCAGTAAGTCATGAAGACCCCCCCTTGAGATGCTGGAGACAGTCAGGGTTCTGCTAAATTAACCTGTGCTTCCAAGAACAATTAATGTTTTAAACAATTTGCTTGCACGGTCAACCAGGCAACGGACTGCGTCTTCCTCTCTGCACTGGCTGGTGAGGAGTATGGAGCCAATTTCAAGTGTTCACTAGTCTATGGTGGGCATTTCGAGCACGAATCTCCCTCCTGTCTTTATCTGATGTTTTTTCTCCTATTGTCTTACGTCCTCACATTCTTATTCTTCATTTCCAATTACACATTTTTTTCTTTGTCATTTTACTCTCATAATTTCTGGTCCCGTTTCTGAGACATGGTAGGTGCTTTCTTGTCTGTGTTCACTGCCCTCCGAATGTCAGTGACCTCACCTCTCCTGGGTGTGCTGTGAAGGGTGCTCTTCTGCCGGTTCTCCTCCAACTTAGCTGCCGAGGAAATTCCTAATGATTTTTTGAGTCTCAGTTCAAAGATGGTGGATAACTGTTGTGAGGTTTCCCAAGGCTTTCAGAAGATTTATGTTCATTTCTTGTGCTCTTTTGTATCTCACTCCTTCCCTCCCAGCCCAAAGGTCTGACCCAGATTTCATTGTGTAACAAATATTGTCAAATGATTGACTGAGTCATCCTTGTGTTTGTTGACTGTAGTTGGATGTACTCTATCTCCCACAGAGCTGGGGAGTGTGAGTGTTCTTTCTTCACTAATGCGGCTTTGAGTCTCTTCTTCTGTCCCCAACGACCCCACCAAGACTGTACCAGAGAGATCCCAGACTATGTGCACATCTGTGTCAACATCACAGACAGGGTCCTGTGTTGACTCAATAAGCCACTTATGGTTCTGAGACATTTGCTCAGTAGACCCCTAAAGTTGTTACCAAATTAACAACGACAACAAAAAAGCATTTAAAAATATATCTTATTTATAATAGGAAGGAATGGCAGCTTTCAGTAAAATGGGTCTAGATTTCTGGCTCAACAAATCGCTCTTGGCTGTGTGTACAATAATAATTTGATAGCCCTGAGTTTCCAGAGAGCTTCAACAGTTGGTTCTGATCTCCTCACACGTGTAAATGCTGAAATGGTAGAATGTGTGATACTTTTAAACTGGTTATTTCCACATGGTATTGAAATTTATAATTCCCAGATTATAAAATGTGAGCTGAGACCGTTCACACACCTTCCATATTTAGCATTTCCTTGTGTTCTCATAAAGAATTGGTTTTCAAATGCTGGAGAAGAGATCCAGGAAATTGGAAATATTTACAAAATTTGGAGGTACATATGATTCTCATTATTTTAACTATGGAAGTTTTGTTCAGAAAAGTCTGTGGAAAAAGTGCTTGGTAGTTGAAATCTTTAGCATTCAACATAAATTTATGCATTTATGATTTTAAGAAATATCCTGTTTCACAATACTTCATAGTGCCACATGGATGCTTATTAGTGCCACATGGGTGCTTAAGAAT